>PVJX010004464.1:0-94688 GCA_004027295.1 Dolichotis patagonum | reverse complement strand
TATGGCTGTTTGGAGTTCTATATGCTTCACTTATCCAGATGTCTGTTTCTCTTCTCATGTTTGGGAAGTTTTCAGCTATTACTTCTGTAAATATCCTCTTGATATCATTTGGGCTGTCCCTTTCTTTTTCATTTATCCCTATTAATCTTATGTTATTTTTCTTTGCATCATCTTGCAGGTGTTGAATTGTTATTTCCTGCTTCTTTGTTATTTTTAAAAGATGTTGTCTTTCCTGCTCACTGGCTGCAATCTTATCTTCGAGGTCTGACATTCTATCTTCACTTTCATTGAGGTTGTTTTTACAGCTTTCAATAGAATTTTTGATGTCCTGTATATCTCTTTGAATCTGCTTTATGCATTCTGTTTGTTTCTTGTATTGTTCATTCAGGGATTCTATCTGTTTGCTTTGTTCCTCTAATTTTTTAGCTGTGTTTTCACTAGATGCATTCACTATTTCTTTCACTATTTTTATCAATTCTTCCTTTTCCTGGGTAAGTATTTCTGATTTGAATTTCTCCATAGCTTTCCCTATTTGCATATTTATTTCATTTGATATCATTTCAGACATTTCAGGTGTATGGCTTCTTTTTTCTTCTATGTACATCGCTTCTAAACTTTCTTGGGGAGGGCTAGAGCTTTGAGCCTGCCTTTTCATCTTTCCTTTTGTCATTTTTCTATATTTCCCTGCTTTGAGCAGTGTTCCAATGCTTTCTCTGCATGTGTGGCGAATTACCTCTTGCACCCTCAGTTCCTGGAGGGGCAGTGGCTCCCCACAGGCTCTTGGCTTCCTCACAGGGTCCTAACTCCCCTCTGTGGGCTCCTGGCTCCCTAAGTTGTAAGGGGAATGCTGGACCTAGTCAACCCAGAGCCTGTGGAATCTCAGGCAGGCCAGGCCACCTTACTTTGTCCCAGGCAGGTCTCTAGGAGGTTCCCTGCAAGTGAAGGGTGGGCCTACATGTCCCACAGAGTCAGGCCAAAATGCTGGTTTCTGCAAAGTTCCTGGTCCCAAACAGACCTGGCCAAGATGCCAGTCTCTGCAAACTTCCCAATCCAAACAGCCCAGGCCTCTGTGCGGGTCCTGGAGGTTCCCAGTCCCAAAGAGTCAGCCTGCGATGCTGATCTCTGGGTGATTTCCTGTGGGTGAAGGGCGGGGCTGCGGTCCCAAACAGACCTGGCCCAGATGCTGGTCTCTGGGAAGTTCCCTGCGGATGAAGGGCGGGCCTATCAGTCCCTAACAGTGGGGCCCAGATGCCGGTCTCCGCAGACTTTCAATCCAAACAGCCCAGGCGACTCTGTGGGTCCGGAAGGTTCCCAGTCCCAAAGAGTCAGGCCGCGCGATGGTGGTCTCTGGGAGATTTCCTGCGGGTGAAGGCTGTGATCCCTTCTTAAAAGACCTGGTTATCATTTTGTCTTTTGTTTTTCTTTCTTCTTTCAATTATTTTATTACTGGCATAAATAATGTTACCTAATTCTTATAATTCCTTATACTAAATTATATCAATATTATATATTTCCACCAATTTCCAAGGGAATGTCATTCTCTGGAATGAGACTCTTAACAACTGGACTAGATTTTGCCCCCTTGTCTAAGTGTAGGAAGACTCACTATTTCCTAATGGATTTTTAACCGTGGTGTTGCATCATCTGAGTTACTGTGTGACCTCTTCTAAATTTAAATTTTTCCACCAGTTAGCTCTGAGCTCTGTGAGGGGCACATAGAAAATGTTTTTTTAAAAGTGCATTTCCATGTGCTCTGAAAACATAATAAGGCTACAACCAGAATTATTTCATAGAACCTGTAATATTCAGTAAAAACTTAAATAAGATTCATTTGGACACTTTTTGACTTGTCAGGTCTCTTAATTAGGAGTTAAATTGCCAATTCCACAAGACAGATGATAGCTAAGAGTGTTTCCTGTTACATTTTTCAGGAATGCTTGTTGTATCATGTTAACTGCCCAAGACCATGATTTCAACTTGAGTAGATAAGGACAAAGCTTTTCCTCCAGAGGGACAGAATCACAATCTTGTTCTAGAAATTTCTAAGCAGATCTTAGTCACATTTTGTTTTAGTTTCTGATGTCCAAGATAAAGATCTTATCTCAAACAATTTGCTCAGCAAGATCAGGAAATGCTGAAGGAAATTAAGAGGGTACAGTAGTAAATAGTAGGTAGCCAATAATGAATATTACTGACACAACTACCACACTAGGCCACGGGTGCTCATACCTCAAGTGGAAGTCTGATATGGGTATGAAACATCTGCCCCTGAATCACCCCAACTAAGAAGTATAGGAGCTAGTGTATATATACACCATCTGGTATGTCCAATTGTCAAGGGTGTCCTGTGAGTACAGCTCCTCTGAACTTCTGCAGTATCACTTTTTACAGTTGGTAGAAAAAGTTTAACCCATTGGCACATCTGGCAGTTGAAAGTCAACCAGAGAAACCTGAGACATTGAAGTGACATGGGATTGGCACTGACAGCATCCACTCTATATCTGGATGCTTCCCCCCTGTGAATTGCATATATCAATCCACAGGTGTCTGCTGCACAATTCCAGTGGGCAGAAGTCTTGAAACAATAATGTGTGCCTCTCCTTTGTGTCATGCAGCATGACCCTGAAGTCCAGGAGCTAGTTTAGTCTACACCACTACTAGGATTTTTGTCTGTGTGACATGTTAATGTGTCAATTTCTCTCATAAATTGGGTCCACCCTTGGGTTATCACAGTACTTACAGGCAAGGCATGACCTCAACCATCGAGATTCAATGACAGAAATTTCTAAGCAGCTTCCATGAAGTATAAGGCCAGCTAAGCCACATGAGGCTGAATCTTCAAACTCACTGAGAGTGTGTCTTATGTATTGTTAGTTTTTACTAACTGGTCTTATCATCTCAGTGTGCAGAATTCATGACAATTAGTGTGATGTTTCCAGAACCAAAGTGAAAGCTGGTGTTCAAAGGAGGCAAGATTAAAAAAAAAACAAGGGTATTTGCTCCTGGTATGACTTTGTACTTCAGCTAACATCCTCTTGCCTCTGATAATATGCTGAGTAATATACATTCTTTAATAAATTTAAAAACTATGATATTCCAGGGAAGATGTTGAGTATAATTTCATAAATAACACATGATATCAGCCTATTGAAAATTCATGCATAGGATAAAGTCAGAAAATTATAGCATACTGTGAGAGCTGCTGCTAACATCTTTATTAAAACAATCATCTTCAAAGATTAATGTTTCTCAGACTGGTCCAACCCCAGGCACCAGTATTTAACCCTAATCCTAATCCAGGCATCCATCCTAACAGTGTTTAAGATTTTATGAAAGCAATAGGAAGTTTTGGAAAGTTTTGTACCTCTAAATTGATGTGAGGTTTAATCTCATTTGGCATACCTAGACACCAGTGTCAATGAGCCAGATAAAACTCAGTGGGGTCTTAGTGCTACTCAGTGGGGTTCAGCAATGCTTCCCTTATAGGCTGACCAGAAGAGTGACTCAGATGATATTTGCTCTTATTTCAACTGGGTACTTCCTCTAGATCTCCTGATTTTCCTGAAGTATTTTCTTTTTGTTTCATAAAATCAACTCCAGCACTGGGTCATCCTGAGAGCTTGCTTGAACTCTGTTTTGGATCTTTATCACTTAATTACCTTTGAATTTTCTTTCCATTAGTATTTTCTCTAGAAGGCCTATTCCTGTGACCCAGATCTCTTACTAAGCTGTCTACTCTCTGTTCTCTCTGCTGTTTACCTTCTCTGTCACAGTGAGGCATAGTTACCTTCAGTTCTGGGTGTCCTAAAGATCCACATCCTAGTGGAAGTCAGTGTTCAAAGCAAGTCCAAGAAGCTTCCAATGAAAAAGATTCACAGCAGCTTTCTGTCCTTGGCTGAGTGTTCTGAGGTCATGTGATACTAATGTAGAAGCTGGAATGCCCAGTAGGTAGTGACTCCTCCAAGTATGTAGTATAGAATACAACAGAAGAGTTTCTCCCAGAGTAAACTTCCTTAACCTATGTGACAGAATAATAAAGGGGGTTTCACAGGATTTTTAAGTAGACTAGGTAAGTCTCCAACTGCCATAATGTCTTCAGTTAATCATGTCATTATTTTCTCCTACATTCCTTTCATGGAATAAAGTGGAGCTCACTGTAGAATTAAAATAAAAGAACAACTTCTTAGGTCCTATAACACTGTGCAAACATTGTGTAAATTTTAATGAATTTTTAAAATTCATGAGTGCTACAAAATATACTTATCACTATAATTGGTCAGTTTTGACAGTACATCTCTGAATGAATGCTCACAACCATAGCATCCATCCAGTGGTAGTCAGAAAAGATAACTATGGGGTGGACCATGAAAACTTTCTTCAGAACTGTTTTAGCATTTTCCTTCTATTCCCTTGCATACCAAAAATTTTTGTTTGGAACTAAAGTCATACTCAAGAAGGATAAAAAACAAGAGAGGATTTCCAGCACACAGGGGAGCTTTGGAACATCTCTTGGAGCAGGTAAAACCCTGCCCAGCCCAAATCACTAGAGGCTATACTGGAGGTTCTTGTGGGCCTAACTGGGCCATGCCCAGTGACCCCAAGGCCTAGACAGCTGCCTGCATCCCACCTCGTGAGCTGACAGTGCATGAGGTGATTACCAGTGTATGGGGAAGCCTTAGAACATTGCTCAGAGCCCAGTTTAAGCAAAATGACAAAGCAAAAGAGAAAAATGTAATCTCAAACCTCCAGCAAGCCTAGAAGACATGGACACAGAAGAAAATGTAAGCCATACATCTGTAATACCTGAAGTGATAGCAACTGAAGTAAACAAACAACTCCGGGAAGAAGTTGAACTCATCAGAAAACTCATCAGAAATAATCTCCTAGGTAAAACAACTCATCCTAGATAAAAGAACTCATCAGAAATAATCTCCTAGGTAAAACAAGAAATGATAAATGCATTGAAAGAAATGTTGAACACATCTAAAAAAGACACAGTTAAAAAATTAGAGGGACAATGCGAAAAGATGGAAACTCTGAATGAACAATATAAGAAAAAAATGTACATGAAGCAGATTCAAAGAGATATACAGGAAATCAAAAATTCCCCTGAAAGTTGGCAAAACTGCCTCAATGAAAGTGAAGATAGACTTTCAGACCGCAAAGACAAGATTACAGCTAGTGAACAGGAAAGGAAAGATCTTTTTAAAAAAGCAAGGAATCAGGAAATAACAATTCAACAGCTGCAAGATGATGCAAAGAACAACAACATAAGACTGATAGGTATAAACCAAAAAGAAAATGACAACACAAATGATATCAAGAGGCTATTTACAGAAATAATAGCTGAAAACTTCCCAAACATGAGAATGGAAACTGACACACAGATCAATGAAGCATAAAGAACTCCAAATAGCCATAATCAAAATAAAACTATACCCAGACATATAATAATCAACATACCAGAAATCCAACATAAAGACAGTCTATTAAAAACTGTTAGAGAGAAGAGACAGATCACCTATAAAGGAAAACTATCAGAATCACAGCACACTTCTCAACACAAACAATGAAGTCAAGAAGAGCATGGAGTAAGTATTTCAGATGCTAAAGGAAAACAACTTCCAACCCAGACTGATGTACCCTGCAAAACTGTCCTTCAAAATAGATGGAGAAATAAGATATTTCCATGACAAAGAACAGCTAAAGAATTTCATGACTGCCAAACTAACCCTGCAAAGAATACTGAAAGACATTCTAGATAGACATAAGAAAAAACTACTAAGCAAGGCAAACAATTAAATAGACTGGGAAGTTAAAGAATCAACAGAAGAAAGATAACATATCAGAAATAAACCAATATATATATTAATTATAACCATTAATGTAAATGGCCTCAATTCATCAATTAAAAGAAACAGACTGGCAGAATGGATAAAGAAAAACATCCAACCATATGCTGCATACAAGAAACCTATATAACCCAAAAGGAAACTCATAGACTGAAAGTCAAAGCATGGAAAACAGCACTTCATGCAAAAGGAAGCCCTCCCCCCAAAAGCAGGGGTAGTGTGGGAGACAACTCCAGTGAATCCCTTTGAATCCAAAACAATTACTGTGACTTTAATTATTTGGAGACTCATTTCCTTATATGTATATGTAGAAAGCTGACAAGGGTATTTCCTTCTCTATAGCCCCCAGAACAATTCCACTGCCATCTTCATTGGATTATGTAAATTGATCCTTCTACATAAATTTATCTCTGCAATTTACAGAGATGCCATTGTTGCATCTGACCAGCCAGCTCAAGTTACTCATGTAACTCCCTCGCTCTTCACTGTCACTCATCCCTGAGCCACCCTCCTTCTTCACAAGATAATAAATTCTGGGAAAATCCTAAGATTGAGGCGTTGGTCCGCATGTCCTCACAAGGACTGGGCTTAGGACCGCTGGGCTGCCCTCAACTTGGAATATGTCTTTGTGTCTTTACTCTCACTGTGGGTTGCAATGATAGTGGTAGATTGGAATTAACTTTCTGGGATTCCAATGATGTCTCAATGGGATTACAAATATAACTTTTTGGATTGTGTGGAAGACTAAAAAGAGGATTACAATACTTGGATTACTAAACTTGATATTTGGGTTTACAATAGGGTAGCTATTCTGTTTGCAGACAATGTGAACCTCAAATCAAGAATGATCCAAAGAGATAAAGAAGGTCACTACATACTAGTTAAGGGAAAACTTCAAGAGGAAGAGATAATGTTCTTAAATATATATGCACCAAATTCCAGAGCACCCAGCTATACAAAGCAAATATTAACAGAAATGAAAAATCAAATAAGCAATAACACAATTATAACAGGAGGTGTTAACACACCATTGACACAAAGGGACAGATCAACCAGACAGAAAACCAGCAAAGAAATAACAGGACTGAATCACACTTGTGAACAAATGGACTTGGTGGACATATACAGAGTGTCCCATCCAACAACATCAGAATATACATTCTTCTCAGCAGCACATGGAACATTCTCTAAAATAGACCATCTAATAGCCCACAGAACAGGCTTAAGTAAATCCAAAAGAATTGAAATTATCCCATGCATGTTATCGGATATTAGTGCCATGAAACTAGAAATTAATGAAAAAGAAACTGCAAAAACCCCACAAACACATGGAAATTGAATAATTCACACCTGAGCAATCAGTGAGTCACAGAGTAAATTAAAGAAGAAATTAAACAATATCTACAAGCAAATGAAAATACAAATACAAATTACCAGAACCTGTGGATGCAATGAAAGCAGTCCACTGAGGAAAATTTATTGCAGTGAATTCCCACATCAGGAAAACAGAACAAACACAAAAAAACAACCTGATGCTACACCACAAACATCTAGGAAAAGAAGAGCAAACCAAGCTCAAAACCAAACAAGGGAGGAAATCATAAAGATCAGAGCAGAAATCAATGCAATAGAGACTAAGAAAATTATACAAAGAATCAATGAATCAAAGAGTTGGTTCTTTAAAACAAATAAATAAAATTGATAAGCCCTTAGCCAACCTTACTTAAAAAAGGAAAGAAAAAACTGAAATTCATGCAATAAGGAATGAAAAGGGTGAAATCACTACAGACCCTGTGGAAATACAGAAGATCATCAATACTTACTTTGAAAATCTCTACTCTCATAGGCTTGAAAACACAGAAGAAATGGACAGATTCCTAGAAACATATGAAGTATGAAGCTAGGTCAAAAAGATGTAAAAGTGTGGAATTACTGAATTTCAATTAACAAAATTGAAAATGTAATTAAATCCTTACCAACAAAGAAAAGCCCAGGTCCAGATGGAGTCACTGCAAAATTCTACAAGAAATACAAAGAAGACTTAATGCTAACACTCCTCAAACTCTTCAGTGAAATTGAGAGGGAAGCAATTCTCCCTCTTTCCTGGAAGTAAATACTATTCAAGTATCAAAACCTGAGAAAGACCCAACCAAAAAAGAGAAGTACAGGCCAGTCTGCCTAATGAACATAGATGCAAAAATTCTCAATAAAATTTTGGCAAACAGGATGCAGCAAATAAATCATCAAGAAGATTATACACCACAACAACAGGCATTTATCCCAGGAATGCAGGGATGGTTCAACATAAGAAAATAAATCTAATCCATCATATCAGTAGAGTCAAAAATAAGAACCACATGATCATTTCTATAAATGCAGAAAAAGCTTTTGATATGGTGCAACACTTATTCATGATAAGAACCTTAAAGAACATTGTAATACATGGTTTTTACCTCAGTATGATAAAAGCCATCTATGACAAACCAACAGCCAGCATCATATTAAATGGGCAAAAACTGAAAGTTTTTACCCTAAAATCAGGAATCGGACAAGGATGTCCATTATCACCACTCCTATTCAATATAGTGCTAGAAATACTAGCCAGAGCAATCAGACAAGAGAGAGAAATAAAAGGAGTAAGGTAGGAAAATATGAAGTTAAATTATCAGTATTTGCAGATGACACAATATATAGAAGACACCCAAACTCCATTGAAAGACTCCGAGATATAATAAATAAATTCAGCAATGCAGCTGGATACAAAGTCAACAATCAAAAAGCAATGACATTCATATACACTAACAACAAAAGCACGAGAAATAAGAGAAGCCACACCCTTCACAATAGCATCCAACAAAAGGAAATACTTAGGAATCAGTCTAACAAAAGAAGGAAAAGATGTATTCAAGGAAAATTATAATAGCCTGAAAAAAGAAATTGAAGAGGACCTCAGAAAATGGGAAGACATCCCTTGTTCATGGATAGGAAGAACAAACATTGTGAAAAGGCCATTCTCTCAAAATTGTTATACAGATTTAATGCAATTCCAATCAAAATGCCACTAGCATACCTCACAGATCTAGAGAAATCACTCCTAAAATTCATCTGGAACCAGAAGAGACCTAGAATGGCAAAGGCAATTCTAAGCAACAAAGGCAAGACAAGAGGCATCACAATCCCTGACTTGCAGTTATACTACAAAACTACTGTAATAAAATCAGCATGGGACTGGAATAAAAACAGACCTGAAGATCCTTGGAATAGATTAGAAGATACAACTACAAACACACTCAGCCACCTTATCTTTGATAAAGGGACCAAACACATCCACTGGAAGAAAGATAGGCTCTTTAATAAATGGTGCTGAAAAAATTGGCTCTCCATATGCTGAAAACTAAAACTAGATCCATTCCTATCACCATGTACTAAATTAAAAACCTAAATGGATCAAAGATCTAAATATTAAGACAGAAACACTAAATCTGTTGGAAAACAAAGTAGATAGAAATCTTGAAGACATAGGGGTAGGTAGAGAATTCATGAACAAAAATCAAACTGCATGGGAAATACTTCCCAGAATCAATAACTGGGATCATATCTTATTAGAGAGTTTTCCAGAATAGCGAAAAGAAAACCCACAAATTGGGAAAAAAAAGTTAGTGAACTGTCCCTCAGACAAAGGACTTCTGTCCAGAATATATAAAGAATTGTTAAAAAAATCAGACCCCCAAAATTCAAAGACCCAATCCAAAAATGGGCGTCTCAGATGAAGAAACACAAAAGGCAAATAAATACCTGAAAAAATGTTCTGCATTATTAGTCATTAGGGAAATGCAAATTAAAACCACACTGAGATTCCATTTCAGTCCTGAAAGAGTGGTCAGGATAAAGAAAACTACCAACAACAAGTGCTAGAGAGGCTGAGGAGAAAAAAGAACTCTTCTGCACTGTTGGTGGAGTGCAGACTGGTGCAATCACTGTGGAATCAATCTGGAGGTTCCTCAAAAAGCTGGGTTTGGAAGTCCCATTTGACCCAGCTATTCCACTTCTGAGCATATTCCTAGAAGAACTGAAAGCATCAAATCACAGTGATACATGTGCACCCATGTTTATAGCAGCACAATTTGTAATAGCCAGATCTTGGAAACAACCTAAATGCCCATCAACTGAGGAATGCATAAAAACGTTGTGGTATTTTTATACAATGGAGTACTACTCAGCTATAAAGAATTATCACATTGAGATATTTATAAATAAATTGATGCAACTTGAGATCATACTCATAAGTGAAATAAATCAAACTCACATGTAAATATCATATTGTCTCTCTAGTGTAAGAAATGGTAAGAGTATATAAGAGTACAAAATCCTCAATAAATACAGTGAAAGGATAACAATCTGCTCAAAAGGGAAGAATATCTCAGGAAAAAGGAGGAAAAGGATAAAGTCAGGAATAAGAAAAAAGTATCTAAAATTATATAAACGCACTTTTATAGCTAAGACGATTGTGCTACAAATTTCGTAAGTTCTTGGAACAAAACAGCTAACATTCATAGGATTGGAACAATTGTGCATATTATTGTATAGTGATCTGAGGAACTCTTGAAGATCATTATGTAAAATAACAACCCTAGTTATGTTTTGAAGGCCCATATTGTCAGTGTTCTGGGCTATTTGCTATTTTTGTTTACATGTCTTTTTCATTTCGTGTTTTTCTAGGAATTTCTTTTGTTTTTTCTTGTTTTGTTTTGTTTTGTTTTTCCCTCTAATACAGAAAAGATAGGTATACATTTAGAGACTCATGCATGGATAGAACTTCTAAGAAGTTTATGAGAAATGATTATATAATGCACAATGAAATGAACAGCTACTTTGAAGAAAAAGAGATACTAAGGTACCCAGTGCCGATTCCGTAGGGTCATGATGTGAAATCCAGCAATACTATTATGTGTTCAGAGTGATTTTTAATCTGTTTTTTTTTATTTCAACATACATAAAGGTATAGACAGCTATTTTGAAGAAAATGAGAGACATTATGGTAGCCATTGTTGATTTTCCTATTGTCTGGTTTTGAAGGCCTGTAATGTTTTAATCACTCTGTTCTGATCAGTTTAATACTATTGTGTTTTGTATGAATTCATTGTGTGTGAAGATATGGACAATAATTTGGAAGAAAATGAAAGACAATATGATAGACAGTGATGATCTCCTCTTGTCTTGCTTTGAAATCTGTGTCATATACATTGTTTTCTTCTGGTCTACTTTGTTCTGTTTTATTATGTTTAGTTTTACCCTCTTTAAAATAAAAGATAAATAAAACAAAAAACAACAGAGAACTAATATTTATCAAGCATGTATTACAACTTAGGTATATTTTTTACAAATATCTCATTTTATAAAATCCTTGTAAACTTTGAGTTTCCTTTTATGTTTTGATGGTGGGGTGAGTTGTTTTTGTGGGGGTTTCTTATTTTTTATGTTTTGTTTTGTTTTGTTTTGTTTTGTTTATTTTCAAGAATATCTCCCTATGTAGTTCAGGCTGGCCTTTAATTCACTGTGTACCCCAGGCTGGGTCAAACTCACATTAATCCTCCTGCCTTAGCTTCCTGAGCACTGGGGTTACAGGTGTGCACCACCACACCCAGTTTAAATTTCCTTATATGGTTAAGGAACCTGAAACTTGAAAAAGATAAGTGATTTTCTTAAGATTAGAATTTATGCCTTTCAGAATTGAGGTCAGACTTTTCCTTTCACCTTGATGAATGTAATCAAGCACTGCAGACACATCAATACAAATAAAATTTAAAAAACATGTAAATGAAGTTGAAAAGTTGTGTTTGGATATCTTGATCATCATGTTGATTTCATTTCATTTTTCAAATATTCCAGTTCATTCCCTCAAAAGCCAACATTTAGAGCCCTGCTTTGTGGGTTATGTTGTACTAAGCTCACCCCCATCCTGTTCATTCTCTACGATCTTGCTAAACTTCCCGAATGCTGACAAACACACTAGCTCCAATTTGAAATGATCTCATCCTTGACTATCAGAAGAATTCTTGTTCATTGATCTCTTTCAGGCAAGGCTGGGAAATAGAGAGCTGAATGCCTCTGTGTTGTATATTCTAATAGTTTGCCTTGAAACCACTAGGACACCGAACTCATGGCAAAGAACCCATCATGCCAGTGAGTTGAGGGTCCAAACAGGCTCTGCACCTGTGGGGGCTTCACACAGAACAAACGGCCTTCACAGGTTGAAGCATGGCCTTGGCAGCAGACAGGTCAGGCACATGCCCAAGACATACTTTCAACACAGGAATCTACCAACCAGCCGAGAGATGCTAAGACTGTCTCAGAATGCCAGAAAAAAGTCTGACATTCACCTATTTCATCCACATGAAATCAAAAGGTTGTACTTCTGGAAACATCTGCACAACTGAGTACATTCTTATGCATCTGCATCTCAATATTTGGTAACATTCAGATGAGGTTCCTAACTGAAGCCATTCTTATCACCAAGAACATTTTTTCTTCTCCTTTCCACTCCCCCTCCATAAAAGTGGGCTCACTGTTCCTTATTTAGCCTAACAGAAAGATGGAAGGACCAGTACTGCCTCAGCTTTGCTTGACTTCAATTATACAAACTAACTGCCCTTGGTTGGCTGGCAACTGCCATGGCAATGTGCCTGCCCTCTGAATTCATGACCGGAGTTTTTCCACCACCAACAGTGTCAAGCACAGGAGCTGAAATGAAGATAAAAATTCTCTAGTGCAAAAAGCGGGGGAATTCCAATGAAACAATATTGTTGCCAAGACTAAGTTGTGCTGCCTGCCCTCTCACGCATAACAGTAATTAAAGCTGCCAGTTTTTAAAATTTAATTGATTGAATAATCACTACAATTTATGTGCTATGCTAACTTTCTTACATATATTATCTCATTTAACATGTTATTTCTTCAGGTAGGCAACAGGAAATTTATAATTTATCAAATTCAGTGATTTGAATGTATTTCCTTCTTATTACTTTTTAAAAAAATCATAATTGGCTTTAATTCAGCTGAGCTGTTAGTCTTCTGTTTGTAGTCCCTAAGGACTGTCAACTCCCCACTGCCATTCAATACAAGTTACATATTTTCAGACCACTAATCTCTTTCTACCCCACCAGTTTTCCTGCTCCTGACCACAGAGTGACAACATCAACTGCACTGTGCCACAGAAAACAGGACTCAACACTGCAGGAGAAGCAGCTCAGCTAAGAGAGATCTTTGAGTTGTAAAAGGCCTCTTGTTGCCTCAGTACTGAATTAGCCTCACCTCCACCTGCTTCTCTAGGTCATAGATGTCATCAACCATGTGGATATTTTCAAGCCCAAACAGAAATGGTGTGACTTCTTCTGGGCCAGGGGAACTTCTCACCCTGTTTTATGGCTTGGAGCTGAAATACAGTTTACCCCAAAGCTCATGCAGTGAAAAATTTGATCTCCAATACAATATTTATATTTATAGGTGGGGGTCAAGGAGAATGGATCATGAAAGCACTCACTGCATCAAAGCATTAATCCATTGATGAGTTCTCAAAACAGGCCTTTTGAGCCTCTTTGCAGGAGGAGGTTACCACATGTGCCTTTTGAGAGTGTATCTTGTCCTGGCTTCCTTTTTTCTACCTCTCCCTGCCTCCATATGAGGGGAGGTAGACCACTCTACTTCACTCTCTGTGGGCCCAGAAGTGATGGAGCCAGCTGATCATGGACTAAAACCACTGAAACTGTGATCCAAACTAAACCATTCCCCCTTTAAATTGATGTTCGTGGGTGCTTTTTCACAGCAGTGGAAAGCTAATATACCCTAGCAGTATTGTGATCAGTTCAATGGGAATATGGCACAGTGGAAACCCTGTCTCTTTGCCATCCAGAAAACCAAGATGTGACGGGAATCTGGGCTAGTGTTTAACCTCTGGCTGTTCTCTAAGCCCAACTGGAGGTGCCTCTTTAAAACAGCTGTATATAAAAGAACTACTTCTAAATAAAAAGAAACATTTCCAAATACCTCAAATATAAAAGAATTCCGTGAGTAACTACTGACCATCAACTATTTCTGCCAAGAATTTAGGTCACATATTTTGCTACCACATCCAACTAAGTTTTTTATGAATTCTTATCAAGACCTGAGGTCTTTCCTGATTTAGAAAACAGGGGTTTGAGGACTAGGGTTTAGCTCAACAGCATAAGTACCCACTTGGCAAGCATAAGACCATGAGTTTGATCCTGGGACCAAAAGAAAAAAAAACTCACTACTTTGATAGAATTAGTGAAATTTTTATCTTATTTTTCCAACTGTACACTCATTTTAGGAACACCATATCAGTAGACATAGACTTTTTTAATGTACATTTTTTTCTTTAATGTACATTTTTACTATTTACAAGTGCCCCTGGCCTTTCTTTGGGACTTTGACACAGGTTTGTGAGGATCCTAAGGTTTAAAATAGTACTTAATATTTTTTTATTTCTTTCATTTTATCACCTTTTCCTTTAACCTGAAACTGCATTTACTTTCAAAGAATTATATTTTCTCAAGCTGTTAAGTCTTAATGCTTTAATATTGAACATGGGAAGAAAAAGAAAGTTCCCTGCTAATATAGCACAAAACATCAACTTCATCCATTTTCCATGTATTTCTATATAGATACTTTCTACAAAACCATAAATAGTGGTACTTTACTCTCTATTGTACATCACTACTTTCAAGATTTTGTAATCTTTTTCTGAAATATTGAGCTAGCTTCATTTAACAGTCTTGTGAAGAGTTGAGAAAACTTAAGTAAGGGAGTCAAGTGAAAAGCATCAAAGCAAACCACTGTTGTCTTCAAGCATTTTTAAAATGGGAAAGTGAAGTCACAGGTGCATTAAGACTTCACCACAACCACACAACACCACAGAGTATGAGGCACTCAGAGTCTAGGGCTATTAATGACCTGAGGCTCTCATCTCTTGTGTTACACAAAAAATGGCACTGGATTACACTAAAACACTGCTTCCTACCCAAAAACTCTGCAGGATCATAAGCAGATGGTATTTGCTATCCAGTGTCTGTTCAAGTGTGCTAAAGTAAGTACTGAACACAACACTAGAATGGCAATAAGCACTGGCCATTTGTTCACAGAAGAGTTAAAACTGAGGTGTAAATATATTTAATCATGGAGCCAAAGACTTTTGATAATAGATCAAATAATTTATTCAACTCAGAATGTACATTTATACTTCCATTATCAATCTTTTTCTGAGTTGATAATCTCTTCACTATTTCTAGAGAACGTTTGGTTCTTTCATTTTGAAAATAGTGTTTCCATCTGATCTACAACTGTCAATGACAAACTGACAACAGATCAAGCATAAAAGTACCTATTTTCTTCTGCTCTCAGAAATCTTACTTAAATATAATTAAAGTTAGAAAAAACTAACATGTTATAGTTGGTTCTGAATCAGAATCTGCTCAGATTCATTTGTTATTTCTAATTACTCCCAAGAATTTAAGGACAGATGTTTTCCTTCCACTCCTCCCCAGGACTAGTTCAAATATCCATCAAAATTTCTCTGCATTTCAACAAACAACAGAAATGGAAAGCTTTAGGACTCACTAACTTTTTCCAATAACTGAAAGGACCAGTGATGATTACCTCCCACAGCAATATCTTATGCTTGGCATACTGTCCCCAGGACATCCACTCCTTCCTAACTAGACAGCCAACCTTTGAAAAAACCATCCTGAGACTTTGACAAAGTGGGAAGCAGAAAGAAAGGGAGAGTTGCTTTGAGGTTTTTGAAGTTCAGGAGAGAGAAGAGAAGCAGTGTTGTCTTTGATAAGCTGTAACAGCTGAAAGAAGGAAGAGGACCTGTGAGGGCTGGCATGATGTGCCCAGATGCCCTGTGATAGCAGCCAAAGTAGTGGGAATCAGAGCAGTGTGACGTGGTGTCATGAGGAGCTGAGACCCAAGGAGACTGCGCACAGACACAGCACGACAGGTCACCAGCTGTGTAAAGGAACTGCAGCCCTCCTCGGCAGACTCCAGTCAAATGAGCTTCTCTAAAGCATTAATGCCAAGTAGGATCTCAGAGTTTTGGAGGATGAGGAAAGCAGTCACATGGACCAAGAAATTAGGATCATTAGGATACCCAAAAATTTTAATGTGATATTTTGTATAAATATTTTGTATCATGTTTTGGTAAGAAGCAAATTTTCTTGATATTTCAAAAGTTTGATGTAACATAGTACTTGATACCTAAATATGTATTCCTGAAAGTGAGAAAAATTAGTATCTTTCTCTGTTTGTCTTGAATGTGTCCTTTGACCTTGACTAAGCATTGAAATGTGCTCAGCTGCAGGTTCCTTAGATTTAAAATGGGAATAAGTATAGCTGTCGGGTTTACCTCAGTAGTAGTAAATAGCAGTAGTGTACTCAGATATCTGTACTTAACCTAAAGAGGGAGAACTTTCTGATTTAAATCACTTCTCTTACAATATAGAAGTGGTAAAGGAATTACTAACATTTTTAAAATTATAGAATGTTAAGATTCAGATTTTAATGGTCTAATTTATGTCTCCCTCATGTGGGTGATTTAGAAAACATTCCTTGTGTTCATCATCTTTGGGATGCAGTATGGACCCCATGCCACTTCCCTCCAGCTCCATGCAGCTATAGATTTCCTCCTCTTAAATCAAAAGAAATTGCACACCCAGCACCTCCTCTACTGTATAGTGTCATCTGAATCATTTTATAATGCTAGCAATTTTCCCACAGAGGGACCATTGTTGATGAAACATTTTCCACTCCATCTATATTTCTTGGTTTTACAGCTCTTAATTCTGAGAGCAAAAATATTGCTTGGTTAAGACACCATGCTCCATTTCAAACCAATGTGCTAGCAAATTTTGGCTATTTGAATATCTTTTAAAAGACAAACTACTCATTAAAATATTGTTCACAACCAGAAATGAACCAGTTACTTGGGTTAGTTGATGATTTTACTAAGTGATTTTCAAAAGGCCTCTTTGTGGTTCTACTTCTTTTAGAAAATATAACCTCTAAGCTGCTTTCTAAACATTATCTAATACCTTTATCAAAGTGTGCACACACATATAAAAGTGTATTTATATTTACAATGTTGGTATTTTCCAACTGGAGAAGCTGTGAGGTCCATTTGTTACTGTATGAATGATAATCATTATTAATTATTAGGTAGGTCTCAGAGAAGCCATTCCCCTTCAAGACATGGCATTACTAAACAAGTAAACATCAGCAGCAATAGTATTAACTCCAACCCTGGGTACCACTAATATGTACTTCCCTACATAAAAGATTGCAATACATATCTTAGCTCTGTCCTCTCAAGGCAGGGATGGGTATGATCAATCAGAGTTCAAGAGCCCAGAGCTATGAATGAGACTGTCTGTTGCCACTCCATTAAAATATTGGAGCACAGTTTGTTCACCTTGACTGATAGCAGAGCAGAAAGTGACTCCAATTTAAACCAGACTTCAGAGACTCAGCTCTGAAGAGCTATTTACTTAAACTTTTATGTCTTCATACATAAGGAAAGAGACTAACTCCACTTATTTTAAGTAATTAGGACTTTGTTATAAGGATATAGGGAACACATACTCTTCTGTAAGTCTTCCTGGAAGCCAATGAAAGCTGAAGAATCAGATATTAGGAAGGATAGAAACTGGAATAGAACTTTTGAAAGTTGGGCTCAAATGGTCACTCAAACCCTGAAACAGCTGTAGTAGGCAGAGTTCACAGATTCTCAGTCAAGGTTTGTATCTTTCAACTGGATAAAATAATTTCTACATAACTGTTGTTCTCTGTTGAGTTCACCTCCTGATACCCTCTAACTCGCTTTTTTTACACATGACAGTGCAAGTTCTTGTGACTAGTAATCTAATGAGCTCAACTAACACTTCATTTTAGGGGGACTTAAACTTGTAAAAGGTTACATCATCAGCTACTGTTCATGCTACGGATTGAATAATCTCAATTCAGTGGTCCATTTGTCTCAGCACTTGGGGAGAGGGGTCATATAGCACAGGCTCACAGTGTACAAGTATTAATGCCCTGATACAGTGTTTTCAACAGAACAGCTTCCTATGGAGCTCTACGGTTGGGACTGGATCTTGGAGGAAGAAACTATTTAAGAAGGAAGAAAGGAAGAAGAGGAAATCCTCCTCCAGATTGGGCACACTGGTGTATTTAGCAGAAAAGATTTGTTTAATCCACATACATCATCATTATATGTCATGAAATAAAATATATCATTTTTATATAATATTATATCCTGACCAAAAACGCTGAACAAGCATATGTTACTTCATCCTTTATGCCATTGCTGGAAAATGGTTCAGCCTTACTTGCCTGTTTCAAAAGTGGGACACAGCCACTTATCACATAGCTAGGAAGTGTACTAAGCATTCCAAGATGTGAGTCTGTTTTCAATATAGACCAGCTTAATTCCAGCCACCATGACACTGGATGCTTTGAAAAACACCCAAGATCATTTTCACTGCACTCACACACACACACAAAAAAACAAGGAAATCTCTTCTGCTACTATCAATTTGAGAAATAGAGATTATTTCTGTGGGAATGCAGGATAAACCTGGTTAGTCTAAATAAACAACTTAAGAAACACATTATAGCTAAACCAAGATTGTATTAGAAAATAAATGAAAACAAAATCATCAGGGTTAATATTCCAAAATGGCCTGAGTTCATTTGAACTGAGAAGTACCACTGAGGATGAATTATTTATAGCAGTACATTCTCTCATCTGATAAATGCACTGTGGTATTTGGGTTGAATTCTGTGTAGTTGGATGGTTGTTTTTAAGTCATTGAATCTTTAAAACCATGATGCTCTTAAATCTGGGCCAAGAGACAAGATGTGACCACAGTATGTCTTACGCAGTCTGTATTAAGTTGCCTCTTCTTTCGTGCAGCCTCCTACCCCTCAATACTGAGACAATGAAGAAGAGAGGTGCTGAATCTGGGGATATTAGCATGATTCTATGTAGTAGAGTGACTGAGTTAAATAAAGTTATCTTCTACATCCCCTGTGGTATCTATAAGATGTGCTTCAACCCTAAAAGGGGTTTTGAGTGTAGTAGAGATGACCCAGCAAGACTAATGCTCCAACTCCAATTAACATCCAAATCATCAACAGTTCCCTCAGACTAAAGTCATGATTTGAATCCTTGCAGAGCACATAACCAACATGAGTGCTGCCGGCATTCAACTCCTTGTGGCCCATAGCTTCCACATATTGATCTGGATTGTTAAGCAAATAAAGTCTTCTAGGGAAAAAACAGGTAAACTCTATTGCTATCCTATTACTAGATAACACACACAGTCTGTTTCAGAAAATGATGGCTCACTCTTTGGCATCTGATTATTAGACAATACATGGAATCTGTTTCTGAAGATGATAGTTCATTGGAAGAATGCATAAACCAGAGCTCTTAATTGGAAAGTTTAAATGTATTCTGCCCAAATAAACAACATCTATGCCAAAAAATTTGGTTACTTCTATTATTTGAATATTTCATCACAAATTAAGGTTCTTTTGCCTCCATAATCTTCTTTTAAACATTAAGGTAATTAAAAGGTTTATGATTTGTTGCTGCTGTCATCTGACAAATGCAAATAAATGAACATGTTTACATATTCCTTGTGCATAATTTAATTGAATAGCTTATCCTTAGAATTACCTGATATTCCATTTCTTAACAGACAATTTTTGCTTTATTGTTTTTGTGTTGCAAGCACACTGTTTTGAATCAAGCAGAATTTAAAGTAACTTTGCCATCTTTTTACCTGTGACTGCAACAGCTGTTGAGTCAGATGCTCTAAAGCAGTACTACTGCCTATTAAATAAACAAGTATTGTGCCTTCCTTTGATACTACAACCTTCCTCTCTCAATATGTGTGGACTCCAAACTACACACTTAAACAATCACCTTCTTTAGGGCTACTCCTGATGTTAGGCAAAAGGGATGAATGCATTTTCTTTTACCATTCTTTGATATTACATAGTTACTTTTCTGCTAGTTCAGCTATTATTTATTCTGGTATATTTAGTACTTGAGTTCCTAGAAAAATTATCCACAAAGGTTTGACACCTATGATGATTAAGCTTAATCATCAGTTCCTTCCTTGTTACCCTATTTTGCTTACCTCACATGCTCTTATTTCTTTGGCACCTCTTGCCCACAGGCCAAATCTGAAACCATGAGCCAAATAAATCTCTGTTCCTTTAAATTGTAGATGTCAGAAATTTATCTAGCAACAGCAAAATTGACTAATACAGAACATTAGAACAAGAGAAATGAAACCATTGCTTTGACTATACCTAACCATGTGGTTCAGCAACCTTAGGAACTGGTTTGTAGGAAAAGTTTGGATATGAGGAAAAGAATCCCAAGAGTTCTGTAAACTGAGGTAGATGAGACATTCTGGACACATCTCAGAAGACCAAAATGCTGATGGGAATACAGATAGTAAGGGGGTCAGGTTCAGTTAGAAACAGAGACTCTACTAGGATACTGGCTAGACTCTGGCAAAAACAATAAAACTGTCATTTTGCTTGTGTGCCAAGACTGTAGGAGACTGAGATTAAAGGTGGTGGAGTAATCCATCTAGTGGAAGAAATTTAAGATAACCCATTGTTCAAATTGTGGCATAGGAACTGCTGGTTGCTTCTGGTCAGATTTAGAGTGAGAATCAGGGACAAAAAACAGAGCAGAAAAATTTGAAAAAACTGAAATTTTGACTCAAAAGTAATCACATGTAAAGTTGGGGCCGAAGGAGGTGTTGCTTAAGAGATTACTGTCATTAAAAAGAACCCAAATCCAGTAGTGCTTCAGTTCATGAACCAAATTTGTTCCATGATTTTGGAAAGGATGACCACATTTGTATTTCTTTAGAAAAGATGGCCACAGTTGTTTGCCTCCTGATGTAGAGTTTGCAAACAAAAACAAAATCTTGCCAAATCCTTTTGTTTGGGAACCAAAGTGTTTGCAAGCAAAAGTGTTTGTGAAATGAGGTACCACTCACTGTTTAAAATACAGACAAGAACATGACTTGTAGATATCTCTGAAATCAAGAAGACCCACCTACCACAGGCTCAATGGTGCAAAACTGTTAACCTTTAATTTGAAAGATGTCCTAGGAACTATGCTCAACAAGGACCACCTAGGGAATTGGTTCCCTGAGATTCATTTCACTATTCTCAGCCATCCATGAACTCTGAGGCTGCTGCAGCCACGGACCAAGAAGGTCCACTTCTGTTCCCACTGTTGCCAATCTTTGGCACTGTCCACATGACACAGGTTTCACTTTTATGCAGAATGTGAGCATTGTGGGATCAAAGAGTTTCCACCCAGATTTCAAAGGAAAGCCTGGGAGGCAAGCAAGGAGAACCTAAAAGACCATAAGTGAAACTGTAAGAAGTCAAAAGTTCAGTAAAGATTCCAGGAAGTTGGAGATAACAGAAATGTGGAATGTTTGGCAAGGATAACTATGGGCCATGCATGGACTGCACTTGAGGGTCATTTTGTGATGGCAGAAGGATCAGGACTGCATGTGCTCTGAATATTGGATATGGAATTACAAGGTGTCAGTTTTGCTTTGGTCCTATTGTTTTCTATCTCTCCTGTTTTTCCCTTTTTTGAATGTGACTGCTAACCCTATACTATTGTATCTTGGGATTGAGTAATTTCCTTTTTTAACTTTACAGGAGTTAATCTGTAGCTAAGTGTTAGGCTTGAGTTTCAGAAAAGATGTTCAACATGAACTTTTGAGCAATATTGAAGTTATTGAGACTTTGGGAAGGGATAATTGCATTTTCAGTAGTATGCAAGATAGTTCTATCTTGTTAAGTGTAATTTTTAACTTATTAATGTGTTTATCTGGAGATTCAGTGTGGTTTAAGAAGACATGTTTATTGGTCTCTGAATTTCCTTTTGAGTTAAATGTATACAGTGTACTGATGGATCTTATTTTTTGATCTATTCTCCATGTGCTTCTTTTTATTAGTGAATTAAAGCTATCTACATTAATGGTTACAACTGGAATGCATTGGTATATCTCTGCCATGGTATTCTCCTACTGATGGCCCTCCAGTTTTCCCCTTCATTCAATTGCTTGTCCTGTTTGGTGATTCCCCTCTGCTGCTGTTCCTGGAAGCAATGTCATCTTTATCTCTCTCTAGAATATTCTTTAGCATTCTCTATAGGGTTGGTTTGGAGGTCATGAATTCCTTCAGTTGTTCTTTATCATGGAATTTTCTTTTTTTCCATCAATTTTTAAAATTTTATTTAAATATGAAAAAAAACAAAGCAGAATAAACGGTAGCAACAATACAGAATTCCAAGGAAAAAAGGAAAAGAACAACAAAAAAAACCACTAAGAAATCATTACTTGACAAATTACATACTGACACCTTGGAAATAGTTGTTCAAATTACAAAATTAAAACATGCAAAGGAGACATTCAAACAGTGAGACTGTTAACAGTTCTGCTCCACGATCTGACAAAAACAGCAATATGGTCATCCATCTTACACACTCAAACAAAAGGGTAAAGTTAAACACAACAAAACAGAACAAAGCAGATCACAAGAAAGCAATGTAAGAGACATAAATTTCAAAGCTAGACAATCAGAGATATTCGCTCTATCATATTGACTCTTGTTTTCTTCCAAATAGTTGTCCATATTGTCACATACAGGAATTCACATGAAACAACATAGTATGGAACTGATCTAAACAGGACGAGGAAGGCATTTCAGGTCTTCAAGACCAGACAATAGGGAAGCCAAGAATGACTGTCATAGTGTCTCTCATTCTCCTCAAAACAGCTGTCCATACCTTCATGTGTGTTGAACTTAAACAAAACAAAACAAGCTAAAATCACTTTGAACAAAGAATGATAGCATTGCTGGGGTTCACATCATGACATTACAGAATCAGCACTGGGTACTGTAGTGTCTCTTTTTCTTCAAATTAGTTGTTCATTTCAACATGCATTATATAGTTGGTTCTCATAAACTGTTTATAAGCTCTACACATGCATGAGTCTCTACATGTATATCTATCCTTTCTATATTAGAGGGAAAAACAAAACAAAGCAAGACAATACAAAACAATTCCTAGAAAAGCATGAAGCAAAAAAAGTCATATAAACCACAATACAAGGTGATCTACAATGGTTACCATGATGTCTCAGCAGTATATAACAACATTAATAAAAATGAAGCATTGGAGACATTATAAGACTTCAAAAGCAGGCAACAATCAAACAAGAATGGGTATCTTAGTGAATCTTGTCATCTTCAGTATAGTTGCCTATACTCTTAGACTTGATGCTATCAATCATAAAATATTTAAATAAAATCAGTCAATACAAAATAGCAATCTAACAAACCAGATTCAAATAAGATCAGTCATAATAAGACAGTATAAGTTATACAGGGCTTCAGATTAAGATGATAGGAAATTAAGGATGATTACCATAATATGTCCTCTTATTTTTGGGATAGCTGACCATGTCCTCAAGTCTAGTATAAGTAGACATACTGGAACAGCATGTAATCCATCCAAGCAGAGTGATGAGAATAATGTAGATTTTAAATCTTGTTACCCTATTAACAATATCCTCTGCCTTCCTTTCTTAGACAATTCCTCCCCTTTCACTCCCATCGGGTGCACTGCTTATTTTGGGTCTGACTGCCTCCTTATATAGAGCATCTCAGTAGATTCTATCTCCTGATCTACTCTGCCTGTGTTTTTCCCTGTTAGTATTTTGAGGCCCTCTATACTAGAGATTATAGCCAATCTTGTCTGCCTCATTTCTGCTATTCTATTTTTCTGCCATTGGTAGTCTATTTTTCTCTCCCACTCCACTGTCTGCCCCATTCACTGAGGCCTCTCTCCTAGTGTTCCTGAAATGCTCATATTCTTTTTCTCTCTAAAATGTCCTTCAGTATTTTTTGTAGGGTTGGATTGGTGGTCACAAATTCTCCCAGTTCCTCTTTGTCATGGAAGCATCTTGCTTCTCCATTAATTTCCAGAGAGAGTTTTGCAGGATACATCAATCTGGGCTGGAGGTTGTACTCCTTCAGGGCTTGAATTATTTCACTCCAAGCTCTTCTTGACTTGATGGTCTGTGTCAAGAAATCTGCTGTGATTTTATTGGGTTTTCCTTTATAGGTGATCTGTTTCTTTCCTCTGATGGCTTTTAATATTCTGTTCTTATATTGAATTTCTGGGATCTTGATTATTATGTGTCTGGGTGTAGCTCTGTTTTGGTTGTAGGTGGCTGGACTTCTGTATGCTTCATACATCTGCATGTCATTTTTTTCTATGTTTGGGAAGTTTTCCTTAATAATTTCTGTGAATAGCCTTTGCAGTTCCTCTGTTTTGACTCCTGCTTCTTCATTCACATGCTTTATTCTTAAGTTATAGATCCTCTTGTTGTCCTCTAGCCTTTGTATTGTTACTGCCTGCTCCTTTGTTATTTTTAAGAGATCTTCCCTTTCATGATCACACATTGCAAGCCTGTGTTCAATTTTTGATAGTCTATCTTTAGTTTCTTTCAAGCATTTTTGCCAACTTTCTATGGAGTCTTTAGTTTCCTGGTAATCTCTTTGAATCTGCTTCATGAATTCTAGGTTTTCTTTATATTCTGCATTGAACATTCCTCTTCTTTTGTATTCCTCCATTCTTCTGTCTGTGTCTTCTTTAGAGGTGCCCAGCCTTTCTTTTATTAATCTACTTATCTCTTGTTTAACTTGAATTAATATTTCAGTTTTGATCTCATTTACAAGGTCCTGAAGATATCTCTTAATGTCTGCTGACACTGTGTTTGATGTTGCATGTTGGCTGCCCTCAATCTCTTTTGTACTTACCTCTCCTGGATGAACATTCTCAGGGTTAGGGGTTTGGGGCTTTTATTTCTCTCTCTCATCCTGTTTTTGGTTCCTTCCATACAAGTGTATAGTGTAATTCCCAGCCCCTTTTCTTGTTGGTTAGGGTTCTTCTGGAGCACACAGGCTAGGGGCTTCTGACCTCTGCAGTCCATTATCAGAGACTGAAGTGCAAGCAAGGGCAGTGTATGCTGGCTCCTCCCCTCCAGGCCAGTCAACCTTCATGGGTCTTCACTGCATCAGTGTGTGCTGTGCTCAGGGAATTGATTTGTGATGATCCACTGGGTCCCAGCCAGGGATGTGGCCCAGTCCAAGCAGATCCCACCAATCCACTCCACGAGGGGAGCAACCAACTGAAGCCACTTCCTTACAGAGTTAGTACCATCCTGCCCAACTCCAACATGTTGTCCAGTTGGTTGCCCCATCCCTTGGGAGGGTCTTATTCCCATCACTCACCGTGTGTTGATGCCAGTCCCTGAGAACTACTGAGCTCCCCAGCCTCTGACCTCAGTGCGGCTGAGGCGCGAATTCATGGTGCCTCTGGGTGGGTCACATGCAGGGCCCGTTCTGGGCAAGTCGCACACAGAGCTGTTCAGCTCCACACTCAGGGCCACTCAAGCCAGTCACATCAGCATGGATTCGGTTGTTCAGGTTGATCTCAGGCACCAATTCAGACAGCTCGGTGAAAGCACTGTGCTCACTGATCTTAGCTTCTCTAATGGTAGCCCCGGGTCCTCATATTCGAGTAGTTTCTTTCACTTCAGTTTCTTCCTGGTTTGAGAGAATCCATCTCCCTCTGTTTGGGTCTCTCCAGGGTGTTCTATTCTGGCATTTGAGCTGTCTCTCTTAGAGAGGCTCCATATCCTATTATAAGTCCGCCATCTTTATGCAGATCCCCTCCTTCAATTTTGAAAGATAGTTTTTCAGGATACATCAATCTGGGTTGAATTTTTTTTCTTTCAAGATTTGAAACACTTCTCTTCAATCTCTTCTTAACTTGATGGTTTGTGTTGACAAGTCTGCTGTGATTCTGACTGGTTTTCCTTTATAGATGATCTGTTTCTTTTCTCCAACAGCTTTTAATATTCTGTTCTTGTGCTGAATATCTGAGATCTTGATTATTAAATGTCTGGGCATAGATTTATTTTGGCTATGGCTAGAGTTCTATATGCCTCACTTATCTGCATGCTAGATTCTTTTCCCATGTTTGGGAAGTTTTGTGCTATTACTTCTGTAAATAGTCTTTTTATTTCATTTGTGTTGACCTCTGCTTCTTCACTGATACCTACCACCCTTAAATTATTTTTCTTTGTCATCTTGTAGCTGTTGAATTGTTATTTCCTGGTTCTTTTTTATTTTTAAGACATCTTTCCTTTCACTATAGCTAGCTGCAATCCTGTCTTCAAGATCTGAAAGAAAATCAAAGGAGAGAAAACAATTGTTCCACATGACAGGAGAAAAAAATTGAAGGGTAATTTGCCTATCAATTGTAGAATGGATAAGAAAGGTATGGTATTTTCATACAATGCAAAGCTACTCAGCTATAAAGTAGGATAATCTGGAAGCTCTTTTAGGTAAATGGATACGACTGGAGATCATACTCATGAGTGAAATGGTTCGGACTCATACAGGTGAAGACTGTTACCTCCCTAGCACAAAAAACTGAAGGAGTTAGTAGGATCTACAAATAGGTATTATGAAAGTGATAAGGGAGGAAATGCCTAAAAAGGGAAAGTGGTAACCACTATTAATTTTCTATTATCTTGTTTTGAAATCTTGTATTGTTTTCATAATTTTGTTAGGCTTGGTTTTATTGTGTCTTCTTTTGTTAGATGCTACTGTGTCTGATGGTATGGATAGCTATTTTGAAGATAAGAGGATGTATTATGGTAACCATTGTTGATTTCCTATTATCTTGTTTTTAAGTCCTATAATGCTTTCATTCTTTTTTTTCACTGATTTTATTGGTTTTATTCTGTCTTGTTTTGTTTTGTTTTGTTTTATTTTATTATGTGTGATAGTATGGACAGCTATTTTGAAGAAAATAAGACATTATGGTAGCCGCTGTTGATTTCCTATCATCTTGTTTTGAACTCCTATAATGCTTTCATTCTTTTGTCTTGATTGATTTTATTCTGTTTTGTTTTATTTGATTTTATTATGTGTGTTAGTATGGACAGTTATTTTGAAGAAAATAAGAGACATTATAGTAGCCATTGTCTATTTCCTATTATCTTGTTTTGAAGTCCTGTAATGCTTTCATTCTTTTGTTTTGAACCGTTTTGTCCTGTTTTGTTTTGTTTGATTTTATTGTGTGTGATGGTACGGACAGTTACTTTGAAGAAAAGAAGAGATATTATGGTAGCCATTTTTGATTTCCTGTTGTCTTGAAATCCTGTATCATTGCATGGTTCTGTTCTGATTTGCTTTATTCTGTTTTGTTTTATTCTCTTTAGAAAATAAAAATAAAAAGACATGTTTAGGTATCAAGTTGAGAAGGACTGCAATGTGATGTTTAGTTTTAATCATCAATTGGATTGGCTTGGGAGCTGCCGAAGTGTAAATAAAGCACTCTTTTGGGTATGCATGTGTGGTTCATGGAATTGTGATTTTTGGATAGTATATTTTGTTCCTGTCCTTTTCCTTTTTGGCATTATTTCTCTACTCTGCTTACATACTACCATAACCTAAACATCTTTTCTCTGCTATGCCTTTCCACCATGATGTTCCTGCCTTGAAGTTAGTTGACCATGGACCAAATCCTCTGGAACCAGGAGATGTTAAAGCTGACAAATAAAAGACTGAAATTTTCCTTGCATTTTCAAGTCTTATACTGTCTTCTTGGCCCAAGGTATCTTTCTTTAATAGACTAAGGGGTAGGGTTCTGCTTTCAGCTCATCTCTTTCCCTGAAGCCCACTTCTTTATCCAAGGTCTCACTTGTGCTCATTCTCTCTATTCCTATTCTCCCGTGTGAAATGACAATTGCCTCATTATATAATTCCCCCATAACAGGCTAAAGGCCTAGCTTCTATTTGGTATGTAATTATTTACTCAATTGCACATTTCACTTGGAAAATTACAATTACTCACTGGTAAATGGATCTGAAACAGTGATGGTAGAAGTTACTTCCAAGTCTCATAATCTCTCTGTACTTTATGTGTGCTTGTATGTACACCTGTGTCTGTCTTTTTTAGTCTATTCTTTTCCCCTCTCACTGCCACCACCTTGTCAGCTGTCAACTTTTCCCTGTGCTCTTTTATCCAGACTTCCTCAGGTATTCTCTCTACAGGTCTCTTCATCTTTTTGACTATGTGCTACAATCTTCAATTTCTTTCATTTTGTATCATTCTATTTCATTCCACTTAGAAAATAAAAACTAAACCTTCTGGAAGTCACGTTTCTTAGAAAATTGGAGATGGAAAACTATATATGCTTATAATTTAACCACCATTTTTCAGTAGTCTTATCCTTTGTTTCCTTCCTACTTATACTCTTCTTATATGGTACCTATAATTTCTTAGTTCCACAAGTTCCTACCTCTTCAGTCCTTTCCATCTTGTCTATTTTAACACCTTCTCTTCCCTGACTCCCATTCTTCTTCTAAAGACTGGGTATCACCCACTCAGAAAGGAGCCTAATTCTATCCATGTGAAGTCAGACATCTCTTCACTGCTGTTGAAGTCCCCTGACCCTCCTCTCACAGTGCTCCCATAACAATCTGAAATCATTAGGGCTCCCCTGACTCCCATCAGACATAACTCCTGGGTGCCTGAACACATACCTACTGATATGTGGCTCATGGCCAGAACACCACAAATGTCTGTTAAATGGAAATTTAAAGCCTAAGCAGTAACATCACCCATGCCAATTTTTCTTTCCTTTGAAATGCTCCAACCCAAAACAGCAAATACAAAGACCAAAGTACAATCACCTATAAGCCACTCCATCTTTCTCAGATGACTTCAACAAAGAGAAAAGATGAGCTGCATGGGAGAAAACAAAAAGTCCAATTTCAGTGGCAGAAACATCACAAAATAGTTCTAAACTAATAAACTAAAAACATCTTTGCCACATAGAGCTTGTTTAAATGCAAGTCATATAATTAAAAAAGACTATTTGTATTAAGGAGATAAAATGTTGGCCAAAAATTCTCTTGCCACTGATTTAAAAATCTTGGAATAGGTAATTCCAAGGGAAAGGCTTAAAGTAAATGAAAATGTATCCAAATAATAATCAAATGAAAATGGTACAGAGGACATTGTTAAGTGAAACTTTTCAAGGTCTTAAATTTAACCATATGGGATTATTATCTAATTATTACTATTATTATAGTATTACCCTACTCAATCTTTAGGAATGAAAGAGATGTTTTTTAAACATTAAATCACATTTCATCAGGAAGATGGACCCAACCTCTCTTATTATTTATTCCTTGGCCACAGATCATTTTCCATCCTATACACAGCAGATGAAACAGTCAATAGTAGGTTTCTTAAACAGAAAATTGGAGTTACAGATGTAAGAAATTAGTAGTAGTTAAGATCTGTTTGCTTGTCCCAATGAACTGAATTAATTACACTAAACAGCCTCTGGAAATATCACAGCTTAACTTTTTCTCAGTGAAATACAATTAAAACATGTAAAAGAGGCAGCTTTACACTGTGTGGGTGATGTTCTAAAATCATCTGATAAGCAAGCACTCTGGAAGGCACAACTATGCCACTATAGGTTTAAATGATATTCAGTTGGCATTGTTTAAATTGTACAAACCTGGGAATACTTAGTTCCTAATTACTCAAACTTTTAACAGTTTCCCTTTGTGTGAGAGACTCAGCTTCTGCTACAGGGATAAAGGAGACTGTGAAGTTTGAGGGAGGCTGTACATCAAGGCTTGGCTTCTAGCCTAGAGGGGTACAGAGATGAAGGTGAGAGACTTGTAAACTTGTAATTTTGCAAGGAGAACAATTGTTTTATTTCATTTGATAGTTAAAAGGTCTATCTTGAAGGCTAGGGTTAAGGTTAAGGTTAGGGCTAGGAGGAGTTACGAGTAGATATGCCTACAACCTTGGTATGGTTTGGACATTAGAGATCTTTGAGTGAAAGGCTTGGTCCCCAGCTATTGCACCTGGGAGATGGTAGAATCTTAGGTAGTAGAACCCAGTAGGATGGTCCCGGGTCTTATAGGTTTGTCTTGAAAGGAACTGTGGAACCTCTGGTGTACTAAACAGAGTTAGGGTCACAACCCTATAAGGTCACAATCCTGTCTTTGGCTATATTTGATATGTTGACTTTCCTATTTTTTTCCTCCATATATTTTTCCAGTCAGAAATCAGTTCAGTTAAATGTGGAAACAATATTCTGGTTTTACCTCTGGAGACTCACTGACCCCTTTCATTCTTAATGTGTCTTAAAAACCTACTATCTCAGATATAGAGATAAGAAACTGACATAAAAGAAAGTAAATAAGGCCAAAAATATACGGATATGTCAATGTTCCTACTTGGATTATTTACCTGACCTCTGTATAACCATGCTACTTCTGAAAGAACTCTCATGCATCAGTTTTATTTTTTTAATGAACTTGATGAAAATAACAACTAACTTCTATCATTTGCTGAAATCCTGGTCTTCCTGCTACTGCATCATGACGATTTAGTGCTTCACTGGTGTCCTTTGAACTCAGGCCTGTAGCTCACAATTTACATGGCAAATAGTCATCAGAAATGAGTTGCTAGTTGGCCAGCCTTTGCTCAGCAGTGATTTTGGATCTTCTCACTTTCCTTTGCCTCATTCTCATTCTCTATCTGTCCTAGTGTCTACCAGACTCCTGCCCTCTGGGTTTTAATTTATAGTGATTAAATTCTGGTCTCTAAAATGTTAGATCTTGAAATTCTCCAAGGACATTTTGGGGTGTGTGTGTGTGTGTGTGTGTGTATGTGTCCTTGTTACTTACTAAGAAATTCTGTCCACTTCTGGACACTTTAGGATACTTATCAGCCCAAGATCCAACATTCAGGACTCCAAATGTAACATTAATCCATTTATCCAAAACCTGGGCTGCTACTTTGGAGCCTCAGATAAAGAGAAGCCCACAGCTGATTGACTGAACTCACATCTACCCATTCATGAATAAGAGCTTCAGGGTCATGGATCTGGTCTGGCTAAATTTTTGATTCCCTAGTTTCTCACAGCATGCTTCATGCATGGTAGTTACTCAGTAAAACTTTGCTACAGTAAGTTGGCCTGAGCCTTATAGAGCTCAGGGTTAGAATCTTAGAATTCTGGGTTTTAACTGTGCCAGGCATTCTCTTTAAAATTAGAATGACTAAATATTTCCCTTAAATATAAATTAGGGATGCTGATTGGAATTGTCAATAAAAGGATGCAATATTTTAATAGCCACAAGTGAATACTATAAAATTCATTTACATAGTCATATCCCCCCCAAAAAAGGTTTGAATTTGTTATAGATTCTGAGCCTAATTTCAAATTTTATTTATCTTTGAAAAATGATTTCTGAAAAAAAATTCTAGAGTTTGGAAGAAACTGGTTTTCATTCAAATTGAATGCAAATCTTAAGAGCAGTGAGGAACCATATGAGATTAGACAAGATTTAATTTTCCGAAGGAATCAGGATTCCCCTTGCACATTTCTCTAGTACTTTTTGTTTGAATTTAGATGATAATAGATTCTTTATTTTGTTATACACATTTCAAAAGTAGGAGACAAAAATATGTGATCATAGGAGTTCTATCTGAAGCCATCACCATGGAATGGTTAGAGATTCTACTACAGGAGGACAGATATATATATATATATATATATATATATATATATATATATATATATATATAAAAGTCCCTTCTGGATGATGCAGTCATTCTAGGAGTGGCCACCACTTCTCTTCCTCTTCACATGAGGAAATCACAGAAAGATTTCTGTCACAATTACAGCAATATGTTGAAAACATGGTAACAGTCTCTAGTGTATGGAGCTGCAGATGGCAGGAGGGACTCTATGTAGAAGATAATCCTGGCACTTGAGGAGGCTACTGAGTGACTCGCTTGTTTCTCCTCTTAAGTTCTGAACCAACTCAGATAAGCAAAGTGAGAAGCACATGGAGATCAAGGAGGCGGAGTGCAGGCATGCTCAGCCCTCAGTCTGCAGTCAGGCAGGAAGAGAGCAACAAGAACCTCTCTCCCCAAACCACTAATCTTTAAAATTACTTGGAAAGGAGAAGAGGGCCAGAACTAAGAGTATTTCCGCCCTCAGCACCACCAGATGAGGTGGCCTGGCACAGCCCAAGTGGGTCTACACTGTGCTGTAGTGTTTGGGGAATCCTGAAGGTCAGAATGAATTTCTGTGCAGGTGAGATTTCTGAAAACCACATTTAAATTTTTATAACAATAATTTTTGGCATTGCAAGGTTACTTTCTAAGTGTTTCTTTTTAAATCATCCAATGAACATTAAAAAAAATCCTTTAAATTTCCATCAAACTATGAAAACCTTTCTCAGAAACTTATTTGTCCACAATTCTCAATGCTCAAAATTGCTTTTCTATTGATGATGGACCTTTTCCTCAGAATGCATTACCTGTTACATTATCCCAAAATATTCCAGTTCTTAAGAACATTCCCGCTAAATACAATGGTAACTCTACTTACCATAGACGTCCTTGTAGCTGTGTTTCTAACAGGTAGACTAATCATTTTGTGGGAGAGAATCTCTGCAAAAGATCCCCTTAGATACTGGTGCCTATCCCAGAGACTGATAAGGAGTGGGCACTAGGGGTGGTGCCAGCTATGGAAGAATTTTCCAGAAGCCAACAGAGAAGATTCAAAAGAAAGAGTGAAGAAGTGGTCAAGATGTTGATGTCCAACAGTGAAGTAAAATAAGGACTAAAATATACATTTGCCTCTGGCAACCAAGAAGTCACTGTGTACCCAATGGGTACAGTTTTAGCAGAGTGAACAGATGAAAGTAGCTCAGAAACTGTCCAAAGATAGGGAGATGGATTGTATGGAGTGAAACTTTCTACTTATAAAGTTAATTATGAGAAAGTTTCAGAGAAAGTTTTTCAGAGTTTGACAGAAACTTAAAGAATTTTTTATAAAATGTTCAGTGGATGAATTAAAAAGAAACACCTAGAAAGTAACTTTGCAATTATGAGAAGAAAAAAGAAAATGCAAGATCTTATAGGAAATGTTAAATCAAAGGAAAATCTATATTCTTTCATAAAAGTTGCTTCCAGTCAATAAGCATACTGAAACCCTATAACAACTGGTAAAACATGTTCCACCAAATGGTACCATACCACAAAGTACTGATTTCTGTGGTCTAGATGATTGGACCATGTGATGTAAAAAGGCCAAGACAGTTCTGAGGAGACTAGGCAACTTCAGCAAAGGCTGTGGAAAGAACAGGTTGGGTAGCTCCTTGGAATTGTGCAAAGACCTTGCCAGATAGCAACAGCAGAAGAGAAGGCATTGACTGAAGTGCAGCAATTAGATTGCAAGCTGTATTTTGAGATACCCAGTTAAATTAAAATTCCCCTCATTCACACTTTCTCTGTCACATGTCTGAAACAACTGTTCAGATTCAATCCCTGTCTTTGTCCTCTTTTCAGACCCCCAAACCTAGAATTAGTTTAAAACTGGAATTATTCATGAAAGTAGACATAGGTCAGATTGGAGAAAATAAAATAGTTTGAGTTGTTGTGTTTTTAGTTTTCCTTGCCTAAGGACATATTTATAATTTATCACATGCAGTACATACTAGGTACGAGACACAGTTTAGGCACTCTGTTAACTTATCGCATCCTCACAACAAGCCTATAAGGGAAGCATTCCCATTTTCTGTCTTACAAATGGGAAAAATAAGACACAGACAAAGTCCTGCAGGTATCCTGCTGGTGGGCAGCAGCTGATTCCTTCCCCAGCTGTCAGTGGCCACAATTCTGCTCCTCAGTGCTGCTCACCCCTCCTTTCACTGCTGCCGTGGAGCCTTTCTTCCACAGTTTTGTTTAGATGCAAGTAAAAGTAATATGAGCTTATGATCTGAATATTTCAAAAGTGTACTATGTTTTATCATGAAAAATAATGGTTCCAGCGAGCTTCGACTCGGACAGTTAAGTAAGTCCATGGCCAGGATCCAGGCCCCTGAAACTCTAGGTGCTGCAGGTTAGAGTCTACACAGACACCGGGGTCCAGCTTGTCTATATGCAAATCCTGATTTTCCTCAAAACACTGAAGTCTGACCCTGAATTATATAATCAAACAGGGGGTTGGACTTCTGAGAGAATGGTGGAGTGGTGAGCAGCAGAGAAATGAGTAGAATGAAATGTGACATGATTTTATTTTTTATTTCTATTTCTATTTCTATATTTATTTATTTATTTATTTTGGAACAGGGAATCAAACTCAGGACCTTGTGTTTGCCATGCAGGCACTTGTACTGCTGAGCTATATCCTGGTCCATGACACGCTCTTAAGTAACTAGTAGAATCTGAGCAAATGTGTTTGAATTTTGCACCAGATTTTTTCTAAGTGGCACACAGATGTGACACTGATTCTGTAAGAAATCATCATAGTCTTGGCCCACACTGATGCTATGTCAAACAGGTGTGGCTATAACACTGGAAGCAGGAATGTGCAGTCATGCTGATGCTACTGTCCATAAACGTATGGGAAGGGAGCCTTCTCCTTGCCTCTTCACCCCTCACTCCTGTCCTTTTTCCCTGTCACCTGGGGCCCAAGCATCAATGAGACTTACCAGAGGATCCAGGTGTGTGCGTGCACACACACACACACACACACACACACTTCCCTTCATGGATTCAAGGCTAGCATGCTCAGCAATTTCATCCTTTATCTTGTTGCCATCTTCTTCCCAGTTTCTGCACTTTTTAAGTTAAATCTCATTTTAAAAATATCCATCTTGTTATCTTTCCCATGTGTTCATTGCTTTTTCTTGATTATAATTTTCATACAATCTCAGCCTAACATGCGAACCACAGGAAAGATTAGCTTTTAAAACATTAGTGATGTTTAGCTACATTTATAGACTAAGAATATTGATTCAGGGTGGAAATATACAGGAAATTTTGAGAATAACTAATAAATCAGTACCTAAAAAGAGGCTTAATTTTACTATATAAGCAAAATTCATTCATACAATAAAAAATAATCCATTTATTTCCTAAAAATTATTTCCTAAAGTTCTACTATATTTCAGACATGTCATAAGCCCTAAGAAATATGGTGGTAAATAAAACAAATAAAATATTATTTCTTTAAATTTTATATTTTAGTGCAAAGAGATAGAAAATAAACAAAAGGAATCTAGAGAATGTCAGATAGTGGTGAGCACTGCGGTGAGTGATACAATATGAAAAGGAATGTAGAATAGTGGAATCAGGCACTTTAAATAAAGCAATCAGAAACACTCAATTATAAGAAAGCATCAAACCTGAAATAAGTCCATAAAAATCCAAGAAAACATAAGGAAGATAGTTCCAGGCAAACAAAGCTGTCACTTTCAAGGTCTTGAAGGACAACAAGAAACAGACCAGAAAAGTGGTTCCTAAGATTAAAGAGGCAATGGTGACCCAGGGAGTACAGCTTGATGCAAAGACTTACCCTTTTTTTGGTAGCAGGGATCTAAATCATGACCTCATGCTTACCAGGCAAGTGTTTAAGCCACTGAGCTAAATCTCCAACCCAAGACTTAGCTTTTATGAGGCATAAAATGAGGAGACAACTGAAAGTACAGGACTGAGGATATATCTAATCACACTTTTAATAGAGCGACTCCAGATATGGTGTTGAGAGCAGATGCCAGGGCCACAAAAGTGATGCAAGAAGATCAACTGGGGGGTCAGAAAATAATTCAAATAAGAAATAACAATGACTTGGTTGGCAAAGACAACTCCAAAAGTTAAGGCCTAAATAACGAGAGAATGTAGCTGTCATTAATGGGTGCAGGAAGGATGGTCAGGTAGCAGATTTTTGGTAAGCAATACCAGCAGTTTTGTTCTGAATATGTTACACTGGAAGCTTATTGGATATCCAGTAGAGATGTTAAGCAGATATTATGTATGATTACAGAATTCATGGGAGAGGCTAGTCTGGAACCGTGAAGCATGCAGCTGATAAACATTGATACATTTTCTCTTAAACAGGAAGAGAAGCGTGAATAGAGCCATGGGTACTTTCACGATTCAGGGTAGAAAAACTGTTAGCACCTGATGGCCTCTAGTTTGTCTGTCAAGGTTGGGGTAAAACTACTAAACTAAAAGATTAAAAGCAGAAGCTGACAGATACCATTAAAGAAAAATACTGCCAAGAAATAGTAAAGGTCCAGTTGTACTTAAAAATCCTGAATTGGTAGTTCTGGCTTGTGGTTATACAGTTTTACTTTTGTAACATTCAATAGTCTCTATGCAGAAACAAGGAAGGAAACAAGCAAATGAATGATGCCAGTGAGGTACTGTAGAATTCCTATCTATAGAACCTAAACTGAGTGCAAAGCATATATAATAGTTTAAAATTCATATATAAATTGATATACTGTAGTAGTAAAATCAAATGAACTGAACACATATAACAAGTTGGGCTTTACAGCACCAACATGCTTACTCACACAAAGAAGACCACTTATATATACAGGTATGATTCATAGGACATTCAAGGAAAAAGCTTAAGTAAAACTGATATGTTTCAGTGTTGTGACATTTACTTCACTTCTCAGATCTCTGCCTTTTTTTTCATTGCATGCTGGTTTCACTTGATTTTAACCAAAATCCCCTGTGATTTTTTTCTAACTTACCCTGGAATTTTTCAACAGACATACGCATAGTAATATTGTGGTTGGTCAAATCTCTTAATGAAGGATAGAATGTTCTCTTGTGACATTTCATGGTGATGAGCTAACCAGGAGGAGGGGACAAGAAACAAGGCCTGGACAGCAAGCTCATTCCAACTCCAGGCTCACATTGACTTGCTTCAGAGAAATAATATCTACTAAAGACTCTTTCCTTAGTAGTCTTCACAAGCCATAATTTGAGAAAGATGTATCTAGAGATTGGAGAATGTCTTTCCTATCTTGCTTCCAAAATAACAAGGTGTCTGGAGGTGAGTAATAAGGAATTCTCAAATGTATTCACAGAACTCACAATCTAGCAGTAACAGAAACCAAATCTGGTAACTTAAGGAAAAAGACAATGATACTGGAAATTAGAAATCCAGAGAAGATGCAAACAACCAAGCATAGAAAGTAAGAGCCAGGGAAGACTACAGACTCAAAAAAAGAAATTGCTGTATTTTTGCTTTAGGGAGCTGCTGTGGACATGAGTCAGTTACAACTTCTTTGAGACTCTATATCTCTTTCTTCAAAATTCCAAATTCTTGGCAGAATAAAATTGTATGATCACCCTAAAGAATGCCAACTGTTGAAACTGTTAAGGCTGTCTTCAGCTGGGTGACCACTCAAAATTAATAACTCAGGCCTAACTGGACTAGAATTCTTCCACATTAAAACTAAAATAAAAGCTCAGGTATTGGGGGATGTTTCCAGGAAGGTCTTAAACGGCTGCCTGATTGCTGCTAACACATAAGGTAGAAGGCAAAGATTTCCAAAATTACATGGCTGGAGGGCTAAGACTGCAAACCAACAGATACAACATGAATAAGTAGGCTGGTCCAAATTGCCAGTGGAATATGTAACCAAAAGGAGTTGGGGGAGTCACAAGAAACAGAGCTAGTTTGAGAGAAAGGACTTCTGTCTGTAACCAAGAAAGTCAGCTATAATATGAATTACAATGAAATGTACAGTTGTTTAATCTACTGCAATAACCAAGGTTATCCTCCAATGTGATAGTCAATGGGTGACGTGGAATAGACATAGGTGTCCTATAATTTTTCATTCCGGTAATACAACCTGAATTACAAAGGATAAATAGGAATAAAGACAGTGTTGAAGATCCAAAACAACATGTTCTTTTGAAAGTATTCCAAATAATTGTGATGCCCACTGATTTTGAAGATTACTGATATCGAAGATCACTGATTTAGGTTTGTACAGTGCTTCCTTATCATAACACGGACTGTATACTCTTAAAATTAACTGTTTGTCTCTTCCATTATGCAGCAGCTTCTGTAAGAGAAGGAACCAGTCTTTCATGGGGTTATGTTCTCATTGTCTAATATTGGGAGTGCAGTGATAGAATTACAATGAATGCTCATAAACACTTGTTAAGTATATCAATAAACGAGTCAAGAAATGCTCTATTTGGCCAGCTGTGGCACACACATATAATTCCAGCACTTGAGAGGCTGAGACAGGAGGATTGTTGTGAGTTAAAAGTCAGACTGGGCTACACAGTGAACTCAAGGCCAGCCTGAACTACATAGTGAGACCCTATCTCAAAAAAAGAAATGGTCTACTTATTTTCAGGATTATCATTGTTGCTTTACTAGATGATAATTCAGATTGCATCCATGAACTTGTAACAATTCCTAAAATGAATTCATTAACTTTTGATTATATAACGGCCCTTTGAACTCAAAATTTTTCCTAGGGACAGAGAATGCAGATATGGCCTGCAGTGTTCTTTAGTACAACCATGTCAATTTATGGATTTATTCATTTGCTAAATATTTATTTAAAGCATACCTATTTTTAGAACTTCTGATTAGAGCTTCAATAGTGAGCTAGATAAGTAAAGTGAATTCTTGGCTCAAAGGAATATATTGTTAGTTGCTAAACCGAATTAATTCTAACCCTAATACACAGATAGCCTGCGCTCTGTGTGTTGTTGGAGAATGAGCAGACACAGCTCTGTGTATCTGCTGAGGAAAGAGACAGTCACGCAGACCAGTGGAGTTCCCTAGCCCTGCTACCGGCTACCAGGACTCAGACAGGTGGACAGACAGTGCTGTCAATCACATAAATGAACACGCATACAGTGGTGCCTCAGTTTATCAACTTATGCGTTTTAGGCTTTGGGGAAGTTGGCTGCATTTGTGTTTGTGTGGTGAAGATGCCCATGATCATGTTTGTCACCTGATGTAGAGTTTGTAAATGGAATCAAAATTTGCCAAATGCTTTTCTTTGCAAACCTGAATTGTTTGCAAACCCGAATTGTTTGCAAACAGAAATGTTCATTAACCCAAGTATCACTATATCATCTTAAATCTGTTTTTATATTTCTAATTGTGTACTGACCATGGCCATTTGGATGATACATGACTCCACCAACTTAAAATTACAAATTATTGTATTTGCTAACATTCACTGAATTTTTACTGCATCAGGTAATGCCAAGTGTGAATTACTCATTATTATGATGTCACACTAACATCATTCCCTGGGAGTAGTTGAATGCTTCAATGTTCACTCAGAGACCTAAGAATCTAAGAGATCATTTGGAAAAAGAAAGATGGAGCAACATTTATGGACTCTATTGGTGTCCATTACAGCCTGAGTTGAAGGAGAGAAAGTGGGTGAAAGGGAGGAAAGTAATTGGCCTAGCTGTGGATTAATAGCCATAGTGTTATTTTTCTATTCTGTCTTTGAAAGAATTGTCACTATACTCCAAAGATCTTGTGGAGAGAGCCAAATAACACAATAGAAGGCAGTCCATACTAGATTATAGACCAAACTGTATTGGGGATGAGCTGACATAGTAAGTAAGGGGTCACTTACCATGTCAGCTCATCCACAATACAGACCACCCTTATGGTGGTCACTTCATGAGTACAGTGGTACTTGGAATGCAGGGCAGGAGACAGGGAACACCAGTGCAGAAGGGAGAGCATTGTGGGCATGTGGCTACCAGAACAGTATTCAGGAACAACAGTATATTGTCCCTAAAGGTAATAATTAAGTATATGTCTGTAATAGTCACTTTTGCATTGCTGGAACAGAATACCTAACAAATAAAACTCAGAGGTGAAAAGGCTTATTTTGGCTCAAGTTTCAGAGGTTTCAGTCTATGGGCAGCTGGCCCTTATGTCAAAACATCATGGTGGAGATGCATGGCAGATAACAGCTACTTAAATCATGGTGGCTGGAAGCAGAAAGAGCAAGCAAGAGCCAGACAGGGAGGAAAGCACCAGGAATGAGAATACGCCCTCGTGGCTCACACTCCACTCTGACCACTTGCCTCCAACCTGGCCCTATCTTTGAAGACATGAGACTTTCAGGGAACATTTAGATCTAAACTGGAACAATGTTCTTGAAAGAAAAATGAAATAACATACTGTCAGCAAGATGTTATTTAGTTATTCATCTTATTTTTCTTTCTACTTGTGTTTTTCTCACCAGTTTTCTATAATGAATATATATTGCTATTATAATAAGAAAACAAATTTTGTTGGTTTTGAATAGCACTCAGATTTCCAGGCAATCAACTTACCTGCCAACTTCGAAAGGATAGTTATTTACCTTCCCTATTATACTGTAAGATGATATTATAAAATCATTCTAATTTAAAGTACAGAAGGGGAAAAGTAGCCCCAAATTGTAGCATCATGATCCTTCATAATGGCCAGGATTTTATTTTTTTTCTAATTCAAAGGAAAAAAATCATGAAAACCAACTGGACAGAGAGAAATAGCTGAAGCAAAAGCTGTTTTCTATAGCATTCCTGTTTAAAAGTGATAGATAAATGACTAAGTGCTGATGTCATCCTTGAACAAGTATTGGCTACAATGAGCTACTGTTAAAAGCTTCCCTGAAAGCCAATCAAGGCCTGCTGTTTGAGAAATAATTATTAACCTCACTGTTTAACATAATGTGTTATTTGGCTCTGAGCTAATTGAAGAAACTCAGGTGTCATTATCTCAAGCATAAAGCAGTGACTGCACAGTAGTGACAAACTGAATAAACTGCATAGGTTGATAGGGTAAATGATACCACCATAGTATTTTCTAAAACTAAAATATGTTCATCTCACATATTTACTGCTCTGGGCTTGAATCAATAAATAGATATCCAATCTTCTTCAACAGAGCCATTGTAAGTAAATAAATAAATAAATGTGTATTTTCAAAGGATGGAGACAATGTAGAAAAAAGGCTGATATATCATATTTTAAAACAATAGTGGTAAGGCATGTACATTTGGGCAATGAAACTATAATAGAACTTCAAGAAGTGATTTCTATAAAAGTCAGGGTGTAATTACTGCTGAGAAAGTCTGGGTGGTAATGGAGACAGAAGACAGAGGAGAAACATCAGGCCTAGATGACAAAGGACTGCTTTTTATTTGGTATCAAGGATGTCTCATAGTAATTTATGAAGCCTTAAAAGTTAAATAATCTTTTAAGTTAATACCTACATACCACAAACAATACTTATATTTGGCATTTAATATTTTTAAAATTCCAATAGTGGTTCTTAAATGGAAGTGATATCTCTTCCCCTACCATTCTTTATTCATGAAAGGTTAGAATTTTAGGATAATGGGCAGGGTCCAAAATTACTGTAGTTGTCATTATAATGGAAGAATATTAGTAACATTATAAGGAGCAGGGTCTATAAGCATTTTGCACCCTAAGAAGAACCCCATGCAACAGGAAAATAATTATACCTAAAATGACAACTATGTGCAGTTACCCAGTGTGCAGTTAATCAATCAATAATGATCACCTATTGTTCCATGATATCACAGCTATTTCTTTCATAATGTTTATTTCTGACCTTTAAGAATGGAAATACCACACACACACATAGAGAACACACATGTATATGAATATACATATCTGTATACATGTGTGTATATAATATATATATCAATAGATAAAGAACTAGTATATAAATTTCTAGATTGAACAATTTACAGTTTGCCAAATTATGGTTTGACAGCACATGGTAAAGGCATCCTCTTCAGAGGCAATCAGTATAAAAGCAAACTCTTGAGCAAATATTCAATCTTTCTAAAACCCAGTTTAGTCATAAAATCAGAATAACATTATTACCTATTTGTACTGCATAACTATTTCTAAATAACTAACCACCTGAAAACTTAGACTTTAAACCAGCAACCACTTATTACAGCTCATAATCAAGGCTGGTGGGCTGCTGATCTCATAAGGGCTCAAGTAGGTTTCTGCAACCACCCAGAGGGAGGCTGGGGCTGGAAAGTTTAGAATGACCTTAGGGGAGACAAACTGGCTCTTCTCCACATAAGTCAAATGTCCCTAGAGAAAGAGTTCAAACTGGCTCAGTGCTGGTGGCAGAAGTCCAAGAGATCAAGAGAAATGTACAAGCCCTTTTACAAACTTCTGCTTGCATCAAGTTTGCTATTGTTCCACTGGTCACAGCAAGGTCAAACCTCAAGTCAGTGTTGCAAGAAATCATTAAAGTATGGGGATACAGTGATGGGTGAAAATTAGAGCCATTAATACCATCAGTCTACTCTAATGCAGCACAGAATTGTGAAGTCACACATGCTCCTGAGTGCAAAACACATAGTCTGGTGCCTAGGGTACAGCAAGTGCTCAGTAACTGCTAGTGACTAACAGGAGTGAAAGACTACACGTACCATTTCAGACTTCTTACTCAGTGTAACCAAGTATCATCAGTATCTAAATTCAAAACTATTTCTAGGGAGGTCTTTTAAATGACAGTTTGGAAATTTTATTAAGTCACAGAGTTTATTACTTAGATGTGAATTGACCTGATTCACACCACTTGAAAAACCATAAAAAAATGAAGCAAAGAAAGGGGAGAATGTCATTAGTAATGAAACAGTTTGTTAGCAGACATGAATAAATAAATACATAAAAAGAAAAGCATTTCTTATTGTGAAGGTTATTTCACTCCAGTGAAGTTTAATAACCTTAAAAATGTTGAACCTGTAAAGTTAAAAACTTGTAGATGTTTCTGAGCATCGCTCTTCATAGGGTCACAAAAGCAAATTCTCTCTTTTTAAATAGTAATTGTGAATGGACATGCTATTAATGGACTTTGAAAACAAAAAGCCTTAGGCAAACGAAGGTTTCCAGAATCTGAATTAGTTCTACTCACAGTTCTGCTCTCAGGTCCGGGCATGAAGCATGCAGATTCACCTCATAGTTTGTGTTAGCTGAATAGGTTGACATAAAGAGAAGTGTGTGGTGCCTGGAGACCAAAATACATAAAGAGCCATTCAGGTAATGGCTCCAAATAATTTCCTTCCAATTATGTTAATGATTTTCCTTTATACTCAGAAATACACAGGCAGTAATGCATATTACAGAATCACTTTTTTTGTTAAACAAATGTCAGTGTTTCTTAACCTTGCATGTTTACATCCTCATTGCTGCTTTGACACATTACCATAAAGAATGACTTTAAACTCACAGACAGATAATTTCATGTTTCTACAGGTCAAAGTCCTAAAGTAAAGCTGAGGCATTCAAAGACTACCTTTGTAACATGGAAGAGGCCAAGGGGTGGGTAAAGAACTTGGTCTGGCCATGATATATTTGAAATTGTTAAGAGTCTGGATGGATACTGATATATGGAGACAGGAGAGTCACAGAAGCAGAGCTGAAAAAAAAGAAGGGCTGCGTACACACAGCTAGCTGCAGTCGTGAGAACAGCAGAGGGGAGACTTCTATGCCAATGTGAAAAGACCTATGGAAGGTTAGGCAGCTCTCAGATCCCCTTGCTGCTTGGACCGCAGTGTTGAGCCTTTCCCTCAGAAACACAGTTCGCTGGGACCCACCTGCTGTGCAGAGCACTGGCATCCTCAGACTCCAGAGCCCATGACCTTCTCAGCTATAATGTTGAGTTGAAGGACACTACTTCCCCATGTGGCCCTTGAGGAGTGGTGGTCTTGGCTTTCATATAATGGAAACCCTCCCCGCATCAGCCACCCTACCAGATTGAATGAGGGAAATAGAGAGGTTGGTGATAAACACCCGAACTGCTAAGCAGCATTTCAGCTCGTGTGGGCACCTTTCCTCTACAGAACATCCCAGAAAAGCAGAGCAGGCCCACATGATGGCTGCTGCTTTCCAAAACGGTGGACAGATTTTAGGCTAATGGATAGTGGTGGGAAAAGGGTTATCCATAGGGGGAGGAATGTTTGATAAAACACACGCTGAATATAATGCTAGACCATGACTACAAGTTCCTTCTATGGATGCCAAACACTGATTTTTCTCTTCTTGTTGATGGCTTGTTTCATCAGCTGCCACCCATCAAACACTGCCATGTTGGGGTTGGGCAGGGAAGCAATTTATTATTGTGGTCCCCAGATACTCTCTGCTTCCGTTGCAACTCTGCCACCAGATGGTGAAGGCAGATGGCCGTGAAAGCTCTCTGGATACCGGTGCTGTGGCCAGTGCCCATAGGCTTTGTCTTTTCCCAGCTGCCATGTGAAATGTCAGGGAAGACATCAACTTGCCAATGTTTTTGTTTGTTCATTCGTTTGTTTTTGCGTGCTTGGGATCAAACCCAGGGCCTTGTGCATGCAAGGCAAGAACTCTACCACTGAGCCACATCCCCATCCTGCCAATGTTTTTTGTCACCTTTTGCTTAATAAATTTCTTTTTCTGCTTTTGGCTTGTAGTCACCTCTGTTAGAGTATCTATCTCCAAGATCTTTGCAAATTAATTCTCCCATTAAACCGAACTGAAACAAAATACCAAATAATGCACACTTGCTTGAAAATGCACATCTTGGAAATTTTATGTCTCACATTATGATAGAAAGGAAAGAATTGATACCCACTAACTTTTACAAGAGAACAATCACCTCTGAGATAAAGTAAGAAGCATGGCCCGGCTACTAAAATGCAAGAATTACTACTTGAAAATTAATATTGATATCTACAATTCCACAGAATGCTCACTGCACAGCCAATTAAATCTTTCAGAAGGGGAGATAAAATGGACAAAACAGTATAAATCAAATTTGAGTTCCAATTTCAGCTCAGAGTCTCACTAGTTATATAGCTGTAGCAAAATTTACCTAATAATCAGAGTTCAGCTTCCATACCTGAAAAACAGTAAGTAATATCTTTGCCAAGAATAAGCAGGTTATTTTCTTACTTCAATATTACTAGTTGATAAGCCACAGTCATTTATTACCAACAAACCTAAATGAAAGACAGGAGAGGGTCAGGTAGAGAAACAAAAGGGGAGCTTAGCATGATCAGGGAGGGAAGTGGGTCCCAACACAGATTCCACTGGCTTGAGAAATTTCCCCAGGGCCAGCCATGTTTCTCACCCTTCAACACTTAGGGTTTCTGAAATTGAGTCACAATAACTAAAAAAAATATGTAAACATTCCAATGTTTCTTGGAGGAATGAGTGAGAATAAAGCAGAACAAGAAGTCGATATTTATTAACCTTCTGAGTGATAAAACTTTCACAGACAGGATAGTTTTTTTCACAAAAACCACCAAAGCTCACAGTTTTTATTTCACACTAGTCATAAATGTGTGATTTTTATTACTCTGTGAGAAGTAGACTGTTGTCTGATGGGTTTGTCATGACACAGTCTTCTGCCTAGTATGGAACCATTAATTCTGGGTTCAGAGTGCTGTGGGTTAGAAATGGGGAGGTAGAAGTCAAGCGACCCATCCCATATTCTCCCATGCAAGCTAAAAGAACATGTTCTTCTCAAAGTTTACCATGGAATTCTTTCAGGAAAGTAAGCCTGGCCCAGTTCTCTTATTTTGTCAACAAAGAATTAAAATGCACAGATGCCCACTTTTGGTCATTGACTTGCTCAGAAACCACCCAGCAAAGAAAAGACACAGCCAAGGGCAGACCCAGGCCTTTTTCACAAAGTCAAAAATGGCCCCTTTCTCTCCTGTCAGGATCAAACCACATCCAAACTGGACACTCCTCTGAGATCCCGTCTTGGCATGGCAGCCATGGCCAGGTCTCAGTAACCCAGAAAGGCCAAGATCCTTTCATTGCCACTACCTGTGCCATAATACCTTAGCAGCTCCATGCCAGGACACTTTGTATGAAATGTCCATGTTGGCTTGCTAGAGCTTCCATAGCAAACCACCACAAGTGCATGGCTTAAACAATAGAATCATTGCCTTACAATTTGAAATCCAAGATATTGACAGGCTGGCTTCTTCTAAGGGCTGTGGGAGAAAGATCTATTCCAAGCATCTCTTTTGGCTCAGAGATGGCTCTCTTCTCCATCTGTCTCTTTAAACAATGTTCTTCCCATATGCAATCTCTCCTTTTTGTAAGGACACCAGTCATATTAGATTAGGGCCCATCTCAACAACCTCATTTTACTTTGATTGCCTCTGCAAAACTGTGCTATAATGACCAGGTCATATTCTGATACTAGAGGTTAGATCTTAACATGCAACCCTACACCAAAGTCTTCAGTGGAATTTACTGAGCTTCTGAGAAATGTCCACCATCCTACTTAATATACCCAGGGTCCACACATTAAGTTTGATTAGTTGAGGTTTTATAGACACTATAACCTCTTCCTACTACCTTCCAGCTCCACGTACTGAACACCCTCCCCACACTCTTAGTTCTCTAGACCCCTAGGGATCCTTCTGCTGCTACCTTTTAAGAAATTTTTATCTCACTACATTAGCTTTATAATATAGAACCAACAGTGCCCTAAAAAATATAACAGAAACTCTAATTTATTGACCATTTTAAATGTTCCAGTAACTGCACTAAGTGTTATTTTTACCTCATTTTAGATATAGAGAAATTAGGGTTAAGAGGTTAAGAGACTTACAAGATCACCAGAATTGATAGTAAGTTAGATTTTAAATTCAAAAAGTCTGACTTCAGAGGGAGAATGCTTAATGACCTCACCAGGCTACACTACTCCCCTGCCTTTTCCTTGATGCGGCAAAGGAGGAAACAAACCCAGAAGTTCTAAATCAAAACTGGTGGTGTCTGGAGATGTTAAGTTCTTTCCAAGGCATTGTTCTCCCAAGGCGTGAGTGTCCTTCAAGTTAGAGACACACCTCTTTCCAACCTTCCAATATGCCTGACTGAGGGCAACTGGTTTCATGGACACTACTCAGTGGTCTGTTAGTAAGAGCACAGATTGGAGAAAATCTTCCAACTCTTACACATTGCAATAAATGGTGTCTTCAAAAGTCCACTTACTGTTTGTGTAAGTTATTAAACGAATGTATCTATCTCTGCCCCCAGTTCTTGACACTAGAACTTTTAAATTCCTTAGTATTTTCCAGGTGATGATGTTACAATTGAGAGGGCTAATAGTAGTCCAGGTTCTATATACAACCAGGAAAGAATTGCATATCCAGTAGTAAGCAGCTATGTTGAAGATCACAGGAAGGTGTGCTCTGGGCCAGCCTCTGCCAAGAAAAGTATAACAGGACCCAAGAAAGGGACTGAGGTGACAGAAAAGCACTGCACACAGGTCAAAAGTAGCAATTGCAACAGAAAAGGGGGCTGGTAATGAAGGCTTTCAGAATTTAAAGGCAGATACCTCGGCTTTAGATGCCTCCCACTGAGTCTTGAGATGTGATTGACAGCAATAATTAACAGGGTGTGAGCCATCTTGGGCACTCTTAACATGCATATCTATCCCAGAATTCACTCTGATCTCAACTAATGTTGGCATGTAGTGCATGTTTATGAGCCTGTAAAGAGGTAGGAGGAGGGTTAAAGTGACCAAAGATCAAGGAAAGAGGTTCAACATGAATGTGCTCTCTCCATAGAGCATCAGCAATCTCATAAGCTTTTATTTTCTACCTCTCAGGACAATGGAAGCAGGAATAATCCTACAAACTGCTTGCTGCAGCTCAAGTGCCATAGGTCTGCCATCATTGCTGCAAGGTGCTGTTTAAAATTAGATGGAAAGAAAGGAGTGACTCAGCTTCAGTGTTTCTAACTGCACTAATGGGACTATCTTTCATGCTAATGTGGCAATGCGCAATGAGCTTCTAGATATAGCTGGTCACCAGAAAAACTAAATAAGCAATGATGATGAGACAGAAAGGTAGGGCATGGCTAAAACCAGCTGGGAAATGAAGCAGAACAAGATCCCAGAACACACGCACGTAACCATTTTCAGAACCCTGCATATGGACTTCTTGTGAGGACTCAGTAGGTTTTTGATAGAATGACCTACATGTGACAACAGTGTGGGAAATATAAAAGAAGAGAGAAAGTCACCATTAAGTGCTTACTGTGGTGCCTCTTCATGATAGTTCACCCCACATTTCAGGGTGTTTTTCATTTGTAATTCTTTTTACTTGGTCCAATCTTGCTCTACAGAACCTGTTTATCCCCTACCATTCCATTTTCTCCCTCACCTTTAAAAAATGTGAAATTTTGCCACCATTTATGCGTGTTTCATTCAATTCTTTGTCCAGGACAGAGAGGGCCTAGAAATCACCTGGAAGAAGAGACTCCAGCACCCTAGAACTGGTTTCTTATTATAAGAAACTTGAATTTTTCAATCCTGTCCTCTATACTTCCAAGAGGAAAAGAAGGGCTGAAAATGGGTTAATAAATAATCACGCTTATGCGATGAAGCCTTAGGAAAAGACCCAAAGCACAAGCCTGTTAGAGCTTTCTAGAATAGCAAAGGCAATCCTGGGCAACAAAAGCAAGGCAAGAGGAATCACAATTCCAGACTTGAAATTATACTACAAAGCTACTGTGACAAAAATCAGCATAATACTGACAAAAATACAGACCTGAGGACCACTAGAACAGATTAGAAGATACAGACACAACTACAAACACGCTTAATCACCTTACCTTTGACAAAGGGGCTAAACGTGTTCACTGGAAGAAAGATAACCTCTTTAATAAATGGTGCTGTAAAAATTGGCTCTCTACCAAAAATAGACACATATCTATCACCATACACTAAGATAAAATCAAAATGGATCAAAGATTTAAAAATTAAAACCAACACTAAATCTACTGGAAGAGAAAGTAGGTAAAAATCCTGAAGACAGAGGGATAGACAGAGAGTTCATGAACAAAACCCAAACAGCACAGGAAACACATCAAAGAATCAAAATTGAGATCTCATCTTAATAAAAAAAAATCTTTTATACATCAAAAGAAATCACCAACAGAGTGAAAAGACAATTCACTGATGGAGAAAAAATTTTAGCCAACTGTCTCTCAAAGGAGTTCTTGAACATACAAAGAATTGGGAAAAAATAGACCCTGCAATTCAAAGACCCAATTAAAAAATGGGCAGCTGAGATGAACACACATTTCTCAGGTAAATAAACCCAAATGGCAAATAAATATATGAAAAATTGTTCAACATCACTGGTTATTCAAGAGATGCAAATTAACACTAAGATTGCGTCCTACCCCAATAAGAATAGCTATCATCCAGAAACTAACCAACAACAAATGCTGGAAGAGTTGTGGGGAAAAAGGAACCTTTCTCTACTATTGGTAGGAGTATAGACTGGTGCAACCACTATGGAAATCAGTGTGGAGATTCCTTGAAAAACAAGGGTTAGAGATCCCAGTTGACCCACCTATTACCCTTCTGGGTATTTTCCCAAAAGAATTAAAAACAGTATACTACAGCAATATATGTGTACCCATGTTTATAGCAGCACAATTTGTAATAGCTAAATCTTGGGAACAACCCTAATGTCCATTAACCAAGGAATAAAAAAGATGTGGTGTTTTCATACAATGAAGTAATACTCAGCCATAAAAAGGGTAAACTTGACACATTTATAGGGAAATAGATGCCACTTGAGATCATACTCAGAAGTGAAATAAGTTAGACTCACATGGGCAAACATTGTACTGTCTCCCTAGTGTGAGATCCAAATGTACAACAGATATTGTGAAATGGGAAGAAACTGTTCAAAAGGAAATAGAAACTGAGATGATGGAAGGGAAAAGGAAATGTATATACATATATAACCTATATGTATATATATAAAATACTTAAGATAATAATGCTACTAATTGTTATTAGTTCATTGAAAAGAAAGGTTAGTGCCTATTTTGTCTGATCAATTTTTCATCCCTGTATCTTCTAATAAGAGCAACTACTTTGAAAATAACAACATGCAATGTACTAACCATTGTTACTCACCTACAATCTTATTTTGAAATTTTGTACCATTCTTCTTATTGGTTTTTTTTTTCTTTAAAATAAAAATAATGAAATTTTTTTTCTTTAAAAAAAACCTCAGGGGCAAAATCCAGTCTATTCTAGAAGCCTTTATTTGCAATAACTTTTGACTCTTAATAAACCTGAATAAACAGGAATAATCTGTGCCCTGCAGGCCCTCCTAAAAGCTCTGGTCTTTCATTCTGGAGTTTAAGAAGCCCTTCTCAGTATGCCTGCCTTCTTGGGCAGGGAAGCAGGAATAAGAGTAATGATTGACCTGCACTGCATGCTCACTGCAGAGCAGGCACTGGGCTAGGCCTTTTATTGTCTCTTTCAGTCTCTGTTACAACCATACAACACTATTATCAGCATCATCACTACTTGACAGGTGACTTACCCAAACCACATGTGGCAAAGCCAGGATTTGAACTTTATCTATATTCTTCTAAATCCTATGTTTCCATGTAATCCCATGTCCCACACATTACAGATCATTCCTCACACAGCACAGGTGCCCACAGAGGCTGAAGACTGAACCTAAATGCAACATAACTAGTGCAGCATCCACAGTTGCTCCAGTCAGAGGACCAAGCACAGGGAAGGAGGGAATCCCAGGAGAGAGTCTATAAGTTAGAGCAGTTTGTGGTCTCCTTTTATTTCCGTCTACATGGAAGTAATACTGGAAATTGAGGATGGAATTTGCACATTCGTTATATTAGTGTCATCGGAGGATAAACATTTTGAATTATTTTATACACTTAAAAGAGAAATGAGAGAATTAACATGAGAAAAAAACAATTTGCATACTGAAGATATTTTAAAAGTCTTCATACAATGACTTCTAGCCAGGCCTAGTTTTCTTAATACTGATTAGTAATGACCATTAAGAAGTCACTTATGTATTTTTGTGAGTGTTCAGAGATATTAATGAGTTTTAGAATTACTTGGAGATCTTCCTGAGGTCAAAGGAAGAAAATAAAGTATGAAGTGATAATAAAATGTATGAGGTGACTAATGGACAGGTTGTATACATATATATAAATCCCACCAAAAACATGGAATTTTTACAGAATACATTTAAACAAATAGAAATCTCGCTGCCAGAGCCTCTTGTCTTAAATGATAACCCTGTGTAGAGTCATCTTCCCATCAGACGGTCAGCGGTTTCCAGTTACCAGGGCACTGGCCCAGGCCACTGCCACAGCTGTAGCCAATGCTGCCATGTCTCAGAGAGACAGTGGGAAGATGAGTCAATCTTCCAAAGCATAAATAAAAACTCAAACTCAGTTTTTACACAGCAACATTAGCACTGAGAAAAATGCATCAAAGGGAAGGTAATTCCCTAGGTTTTCATTACCTATGTCTACCAACAATGTGACAAACCAAAGAGCAAAGATCAGAGCAAAATTTAATTTGAGGATTTTATTTTAAATCACACAATAGCATTCTTAAGTTTCTAAATTTACAAGTAGAATAATGTTTTATAAGAAAAAATGTACTAGAAAAAACAACACTATAAATAATGCAGAAAATCGGTATAATGGAAATAACAGAATAATGAACGAGTTTTCATTTTAAAAGCACTATGACCTGAGTCATCAGTGAAGCTAATTAAAGAGCTGAGTGAAAGGTTGACTTGTTTAAAAGAAGTAATGCTGATACTGGCTCCCAGGAAATCACACCTTAATATCTAAGGTCTATCAAGCCAACTGGCCGTCATTAAGTGATTCAGTTGCACACTGATTATTCTCCTGAGGCTTAGAGTACACATGAGGGTTATAGGAGGCACACTCGACCTACCACATACTCTGTACACAGTGTCCCTGCATTGGAGGAATACATTTGTTTAAGATACAATGTAACTGGTATTTTCCAAATATAAAATTTCTTTTTTAGGTATATAAGACTCCATGCTAGAGTAAAGTTAAGCTAGTTTTCGGGTTAATATTGGATGAGAATTTTAAAATGGATAGGGTTTTTTCAAGAGCAAAACAATTATTTTCCATAGTGAGTAATTGTATGAGCACATGGGGATACTGAATGATATACAGTGGATAAAATATACTCTGCAAACATTTTACTGCTACACTTCAACTTTAAATCTTGAACTATGATCCTATTTTTAATCTAAAGAATTCACATCTGCAGTGTATAATTTTGTGCTTTGTTTGCAAAAGATTTGAAGAGTTCACAAGAATTTTTAGTACTGAGGAGGGAAGAGTAAAGCTATTTATGAACTGAAAAACTAAGATGAAAACACTTTCAAGGGAATACTGGCATGAAATATGTTACTCTTTAACTGTGATCTCATCGCATGACTGTATAGAATGTTTGCCTCATCATATTTTGATTTGTTCTCTATGGCACGAACCCAGTTAGAGAAAGTTTTAAAAAAGGGAATGCAAAATTACAAAACACAGTGCCTTGCTGTCGTGTCTCATTGCTCCCTTGCACAAGTGTGGCTCCCACCACAGTTAACAGAACCTGCTCCCACCTGCTTCCACATGAATCACAGATATGTGAGGGAAGCTGCGGGATTGCAGGCCAAAGTCTCCTCCAGAAACATGCATCCAGACTCTTTCCCCACCTCACACCCTCCATCTTTCCCCGTCCAGAGTTTCTATTGACAAGAAGGAAGATACTGTGAGAAAACTACACGAAAAACCTAGATGTCTTAAAAACAGACCAAACATACACCGAAGTGCAAACGAGCATGACTCTCCATCTTCCCACATTTAGTTAATAAATTATTTCTACAGTTTTTGGGTGCAATCACTCTGTATCTGTGGTTCTACATCCATGCATTCAATCAGCCATGGAATAAAAATATTACAAAGAAATTTTATCTCTACTGAACATGGCAACTGTTTACTTAGCATTCACATGTTATTAGGTGTCGTAAGTAATTCAGAGAGTGAAAACAGCCTGGACAAGGACACTGTCAGTTCCCATGGCCCACCCGCCACCTGAGAGATAGTTTCCCAGAAGGAATGTCAGCAGGTCACAGAGGACATGAAGGACACATCAGCCCACTGCTTCTCATACTCACCCCCTCACAAGTCCACCAAAAAGTGCCATAGAAAATCTCTTAGCTTGTAGGAGGCACCTCTCCTGTTCTGCTCACAGAGAACTGCCATCAGGTTTAGCAATAAACCTGCTTGAACTGTTGAATTTACTCTTTTCCACTCAGTTGGAACTGAACCAGAAACAAGTGCAGGCTGTATGTGAAAGTTGTGCCGTTTTACGTAAGGTCGTGTGCACACATGAATGCTGCTATCTGTGGAGGTCCTGAAAGGAGTCTCCTGCTAATACCAAGGGGTGACTGCACTGTAAAACACAGCAAAATAACCTAAAATAAAGCATTTAGATTACATTAGAGGAGTAGATAAAATAAAGAGGAAGAATGAATAACTCCACTCACTGATAAAGACACATAGTTGCTACACAGTTAAGAAATGACAAACATTTACATACCTTTATTTTTACTATAGTCAAAAAGAAACCCTGCAACATTTACTAATCAATTCAAATCTGAGTGTTATTACAAGTGTGTTCAGTAGAAAGGTATTATGAAAAAAATGAGACATACGTAAGAGAGTATCTTATCTTTAAAATATTTAAGTGTAGTTGAAGATACTATGTACATTTAATTAGGTATATTTTTGAAAATTACATGTTTACTTTTTGAAATGACAGAATGAGATGGAAGAGTAGGGCAAGGCTAAAACTGATTGGGAAAGAAGGTGCAAAGAGAAACATTCAAAGAACAGTTCTCAAAACCCTGCATGTGGACTTCTTGCGAGAACTCATTAGGTTTTCTACAGAATGACCTACATGTGACACCAGTGTGGAAAATACAAGAAGAGCTGGCTATTGTGCCTCTTCATGACAGCCCACCCTGCACTCTAGTGTGTACTTTTTACTTTTTATCCCCTTTTTCTTCCCTTTTTACTTGGCCCAAACTTGCTCTGCAGAGCCTGTTCTTCCCCTACCCATCTGTGAATTTTTCCTAACTTTAGTAAATGTGAAACTTTGCCACCATTTATGTTTGTTTCACTCAGTTGTTTGTTCAGGAAAGAAAGAACCTAGAAATCAAAGAGCAGACTGTGGCATCCCAGAACCCAGTAACAGGAGGAGCATAAAAGTGCTGGAATTCACAGAATTCCTTGTGGACAAATGTAGTTCAGTCATGGGTAGAACTTTCATAATTGGGGAATAAGGGGATCATGTGAGCAAAGGTTTAAAGTGAAAGAAGGGTGGAAAAGTCTCTGAGAAAAATGTGAGGTGTTCACACCAACCACTCACATTTTGGCTTTCAATAGGGCCTTTTCTGCTTTCCATCCAACTAGCCACTGCGAGTTTAAACCTTGAGAGATTGTGCCTTTTTTTTTTTTTTTTGGTACCAGGGATCAAACTCATGACCTCGCACTTGCAAGGCAGATGCTTGTGCTGCTGAGCTAAATCCCCAACCTGAGTTAAATCCCCAGCCCTAAACCTTGAGAGACCATAAACAATGAACAGATAAGGGTGTTATTCCATCCATACACTCTTTTCAAGACACTCCTTAAAGACTAAGAGAAATGAGTATGTTTCATTTTGAAACATTAAAAATCACTAGGTGAACTATGTTGATTCCTTTACTGACGAACTAAGGAAATTTGCAAGATGGTGCTTATCCTGCCACTAGGAATCTCAAGATCTTGCTGGCACAATTAGCTTTAAAGAATGCAGTTGTATGTCCTAAAGCTGTCAGATTCAAGGAAGTTTAGACATACAGACTTTCTCAAGCATGGCACCACAGAATCTTCTGTGGGGAAGTGTCCTGTGTGTGGTACTGAGCAGCACACTTTGGGCAAGTGTAGCCCTGATCTCGTGGAGGACAACAGCAGATATAAAGCTGAAAAATGTTTACAGACAGGTGGATTCCCTGGGGATAAGGGTGAGGCTCACTTCTTTAATTAACAGAAAAGCCCAACATCTGTCCCCCGAAAGTATAAATACATCTTCAAGATTTGCACTTACATCCTGGCTACTTATTTAGCAATAAGAAGAAAATTATCACATGCATTTCAAAGCCAGTGTTGGACTTAAAGGTGGGTAGGTAAATAACTATATACCAGTGAGAAAATTCACACAAGTCAGGAAACCACTGAAGGCTAGTCTCAACCATCTGAAAAGTGTTACATCATCTGCACCTGTGAGAAACACTAGCTGCAAAACAAAAGCAGGGAAGCCTTAGAAAGTTCTCCTGATTCTGAGATTTCTAAACAGTTTGAACTTCAAAGGCCAGCAAAGGCAGCAGAGCTGGTACCCACTTGGAAAAGGTTTGTTTATTCTGCTTATCTATAGTCAAAGCTAACAATCTTAATGGTTTCACAGCTTTGGGCTTAGAAGTGTCATCTGTGAATGTCCTCACAGCTTCCTGGCACACAGTCAAAACTGACTTTAAATCATTTTCGATTAGCTATTTCTAAATAATGAGTAGAAAGCAAATACAATCACGAGTTGGTTGACCGTTTTTTCTGCTGTAAAGATAGAATATTTCAAAAAGGAGAAGTTGGCAAAACAAAATATCATCCATAATTTTGCTTTCACTACATTGAGAAAATATTTGAGTCACTTTTTATGACCCTAGACTTTTAATTAACTTGGTACCATGCTATTTTCATCTTCTTATTCGCTATATATAAAACATTTCTACTTTAACAGCAAGTATTCAATATATGTTTGTGAAATATGAATCAATAAGAGGAAAAAAGGGAAATAATATCAATTAGAAATTCATAAACATAACATTAATTATGATAGAATTTAAAATTTAAATTCCCTTGTCACTATCTTCATTTATACAGATTCTCAGCTTCTCATTTAAAAGCTTTTATTCTTTTAGATGATCAAATTTACATAATACTAAACTATAACATACTAAGACAATTTCACAGAATTCTCAAACAATGCTTTGGGTTAGAGACCACTGTTGCTCTTTTGGAGAAAATCTATAATGTAATGAGCTCACAAAAGTTGAGTCATACCTAAAGCTAGTAGGCAAGTGATGTTGGTGAAGGATAACATTTAGCTTGCTTCAGGGTTTTGGTAGTATATGCATGCATTTTAACCACTATAGACTCCTAGCCCCACAAATTACCAGCTGTAGAAGATTTAACAAGGTTTTTCAACTCTTTGCATCTGTCTCTTCGTCTGAGAACCAAGCTGCTAATATTTACTCCATACATTTGCTATAAACACTAAATAAAATCGTGTATAGGGTGCCAGCACATAGCCTGTCATTCACAATCACTGTCATGTATCATTCCTAGTGTGGAACTGATGCCACCGTGTTTTGTTATCTGGTATTTTGAGAGTATCCTGTCTACGACAGCGGCAGCACTTCTTGGGTTTTCAAGTCCTTTTTTCACTGCACCCTTATATAAACTTGACTCTTTGAAAGTTAAACTTAAAACTGGGTAGATTGTATGTTAAGATATCTATGAGGTCCAGATGAGGTCCAGATCTGAGAGTTGATTATCAAATACAAAAGAAAGATTTCTAGTGAAAAAAAAACTCATTAAGACTATATCTATATCTATATCTATATCTATATCTATATCTATATCTATATCTATCTGTATATATATATACTTTTTGAGACAGGGTATCTCTATGCAGGTCAAATCAGCCTTGAGCTCACTTTGTAGCCCAGGCTGGTCTGGAATTTGCAATGATCCTCCTGCCTCAGCCTCCAAGACTGCTAGGATTATAGGCATGCACCACCATGCCTGGTTTAAGCTTTTTTAAGTTTCCTTTTCTGCTTGTAAAATTTTAAAAACCAATACAGGTTTCTTTCTTGGCCAGAAATAGAGTGTTTGAGTGCTTATTTTGTGCTTGGCTCCATGGTAAAAGCTTTATAAGCACTGAAGCCAATGCAGCTGAAATGAGCTGTATACACTGCTCTCATTTTACACAGATGGGGGGACAAACACAAGATAGTTGCATAACCTGAACAAGTGCACCCTAGTTGCAAATAACAAGGGTGACTTACACCGGGGGCTGCTACCAGAACCCATACATATCTCTACCATACCAAGCCTCCTGCCTGCAGAGACAGCTTAGTGCTGCTCCTCGTTACAGAGCCAGAATCCACAGAAAGATGCAGAGCAATCCTGTTACTCCCCAGCGGTCTCCACCCATTCAAAGTCCTCCACAGCAGAGCTGATGCTCTGCTTCAGGCTACCATAAAAATTCAGCCAATGGACAGGTTTTTTATTTGTTTGTTTGTTTCCTGTACTGTTTGTTTCCTGTGCTGGGGATTGAACTCACGACCTCGTGCTTGCCAGGCAGGTGCTTAAGCCACTGAGCTAAACCCCTAGCCTTCAATGGACAGTTTTTACCTGGGCCTCTCTGAAACTTGCCTGAGGGCTTTCTTAGGAACTGTGGGCACAGGACATATCAAATGAAGGAATATGACCACCACCATCCCGGTCAGCGATCCCTTGAAACTGCCCTCTCCCATCACAGCTGCACCTGGGAACCTGGGACACTCAGCATTGAGGTGAATAAGAACCACTGCTCCCTACACTTCCCAAGTCTCGTCCTTGGGTAACCATTACCAGTTGTGTTCTCTCAAGCCTCATTCTTGGCAGGGAACCAGAAGCCCCTCTCACTGAACCCCTCCCCATCACCCTATGGCAGACCCCATAGCCTGTACAGGAGCAGCTGGTGTGGTCTCTAGTGCCAAAGCGGCCATCTCAGGTTTGTTCTCCAATAAACCTGTCCTGTTGAGCTCTTACCTCTGTTTCTTTTCCTAACACCAAATACAGACACAACCTAGAACTGCAGGAGAATGAAAGCCCCTTGGCACAACTTTGAGTGGATCCAAACCGGCAGTGATAAACAGTGCCCAGTCTCCATGCCCTGTACTCTCAGAAAGCCTGAGTGGGACTGAGGCCAGCTGGCCCACAGCAGCAGCCTCTTCTCTTGTCTCATTACCCAGGCGCCTCCACTGTACTTGCTGGGAACACCTATAAATATGCCACCTGCACTGCAGCCCTGTGTCCCTCTCCATCATTCCTGCCCCAGCCTCATACCTCATGGAGAGAAGCCTGGGCTGCCTGCCCCTGATGCCAAGGGTCACACAAACAGGATGTCACTGCCCTGTTGTGTTTGCCTCTTGCATACTTATTCACAGCCATAAAATTTCACTCAGTGCACATTTCTTTTGTGCCTATTACTCACCAGATTCTACAAGTTAACCAAAGAATATTAAATGAATCAGAGAAAATGTATATGAAAGTCAACATCAGATTTTGAAACTGCAGTGTATCTGCATTAACATATCCAAATATGAGGAAGGTCAATTTAAGATAAAGGAAGGCTTCTCTTCACTCCCTTGACAACAGCCAGGTAAACACCTAATGCTCCCTACGCTCAGAACAAATGGACTGGTTTTCAGCAAACTAATTTAGGAAGAGGAAAGGAGTGACAGCCGCAGTAGAAGACAGGGCCACCTGTCGTCTCTGATTCCAGTGTGGCCTCTCCTGCTTTTTACATTTCCCCGAGTTATGTTATCTATAAACAAAGTATGCACAGACATTTAGAGAGTCCAGCAGAAGCAGATCTTGTGCCTAAATATGCTTTGTCATGTTTTTTTAAAATTTTATTTTAAAGATAATAAAACAAAACAGGACAGAACAAAGCAGATCAGAACAATGTAAGCAACACACCACTTCACAAAAAGACAACTGGATATTAACAGTAGCTACCATAATGTCTCTTTCTTTGAAATAGTTGAGCAGTTTCACACACAGTAATATCAAACATAACAAAATATTATAAAACCATTCAAGAGAATGAAAGTATTATAGGGCATTCTGAACCAAATAACAGAAAATGATCAATGGCTACTATCACACATATTAAAATCCAGTAAGACACAACATGATAGAACCAATGGTATTAGAAGAACAAAAGCATGATAGGACTTCAAAGCAAGATGATATTAAATCAGCAATGGCTGCCATAATGTCTTGTTTTCTTCAAAATAGCTGTTCATACCATCACACATAATAAAATCAAACAAAATAGAATAAAACAATTCCAACTGATGAATGAAAACATTATGAAGCTTCAAAGCAATGTAATGGGGAACCATGATTACAATAAAATCTTATATAGTCTTACCATTGCTTACACTAGGGAGACTATACAGTATTTATACATGTGAGTTTATTTCACTTATGAGTATAGTCTCAAGTTGCATCCATTTATTTATAAATATCTCAATGTGATCATTCTGTATAGCTGAGTAGTACTCCATTGTATTAAAATACCACATCTTTTTTATCCATTCCTCAGTTGATGGGCACTTAGGTTGTTTCCAAGATCTGGCTATTATAAATGGTGCTGCCATAAACATGGGTGCACATATATCACTGTGGTATGATGTTTTCAGTTCTTCTGGGTTTGTCATGTTTTGAATAACAATAAAATGAGCAGCTTCGGATTAGAGAACCTGCATATATTGGTGGCTGCCCTTGGGGACTGGAAGCTGGGTTGAGGTCTCCTTTGATTCCCTCAGAACAGATCCAACTGTGACACTGAGGGAGGATGAGAAAGGTCTTATTTCCTCACTGCTGCAAAGGCCCAGGGAGCTGTGGCCTGGGGCACTGCAGTGACCAGACTTCTTCTTTGGGTTGGACACTGGGCAGGGCACATCCTCGGCCCTCATACTGTGTCTCATGCCACATGCAGCCTGCAGGTTTCTGAGGTGTGCAAAGGGTTGGAATGTCCCAGAGGATGACATCCCCACATGTCCAGGTCTCCGCAACCAGACTTCTTACTCTGCTCATTCTTGAGCTTTTTAAAATTATTATTATTGCTCAGAGTGCCTCACTTCTCTTCTAGTTTTTCTTCCTTACGGGTAGAATTTTATAGTGGTAACATCATTTGTTAAACATAAATATTTGGATTTGAATATTTACTCTGCCACTTAACAGCTATATAAGCTCTCTGTGCCTTGATTTCTTCACCTGAAGAAATTAGAATTGATAATAGTCCCTATACATAAACTTACTCATTCAATTAAACAAAGGTGTGAAACTGCTAAAAACCTTTCTCTCACCTAAAAATACAGAGTAGTAAGTTTTTTTTGTAGGAAAAAACACTTGAGGAGACCACAGTGTCCCAAGTTTTTTATGGCTCTAGACATCACCACACAGAACTGTCACCTTAATAAGCAGCAGGGTGCTTACGATAATGGCCTGATACTGTGGCTTGTATTTTGCTGACTGGGTGAAATGGCTCGGGTAGTTATAAAACTTCTCCAATGTTGCCTCATCCATCTATCAAAAAATCAAAATACTACACAAGGCCACTGAGTCATCTTGTTTCTTAAAAAACAATTTAAACAATGGTACATGAAAGTACATGGAAGTAGCACTACCCTGAGCAGAGAGGGTGAGTGGCACTGCAATCGCAGCAGCAGTTCCTATTTCAGCTGACAGGCAGCATTCTCACAAGGAAGCATCCCTCTGTGCTCAGAACCCATCCTCTCCTCCTCTCCTCACCCTGCTCTGCCTCTGCATGTAGATGCATGGTCTGATGAAGTTGGTCAACTCCAAGTACCTTCATTCACAATAATCACTAAGGAAGATCGAGAACTCAGAATTTTATAAAAAGAGGACCATCTTTTCCTGTACTATTGAGTAATAACCGTAGGAATCTTATAAGAATCTACACAGTTCAAAGTTCTAAATGTCAGGTCAGTGACAAATTTGGAATCTAGTTCACTCCTAAGCTAGTACACATTTGGATATCTTCCTGTTATTGATATGAAGTCATTTCATTCTAAAGGTCTTATAATACAGAAACGCAGATGTGAAAGTCTTTTTAGGCACATATATCTACCATAATGCTATATTCTAGTAGATCCGATCTAAAAGTAAAATAATTATTGCCTATTTTAGGTATCTGATTTTTAAAAATCTCCCCCTAATTGCCCACTAACTACAAGAATTTTGGACAAAAATCATCTAATAAAACAAAATACGGCAAATGATGGCAGATAAATGTTCAGTGGAATTACATAGTGGAATTCTAGCAAAGCAGAATATTCTGCCTGCTTTGTCACCTTGTGAAATAAAATTACTATCACAGTTTCTTATTCATTTGATTTGCCATCAAAAGGAAACACATGTGTTTGTTGTGCCATCACAACAAACACATAAGAAATACCTTTGTAGAATGCTATGGTATTGCCTGAATTGTTCTTCAGCATCAAGGGGTCTATTTCCTCCACTGTTGGCAGTGCTGGCTGAAGATGCCCACTGCTAGGAGCCCTCTTGCAGGATTCCCTATGCTAAAGATTCCAGCTCCAGTGTGATGTCCCTCTAGCCCCAGTGCAGAGCCCCCCAGGACTTACACTGAGGTCTTCTCTGAATATCAACTCCTCTTTATCTCCTCAGTTTTGCTTCCTTCTCCTTCCTTCCACTGTTAAGCATCTCCTAGTGCTCCCCGACAAATGCCCAGCATGCTCATCTCTCTCTACTTCACAGCATGCTTTTGAGAGAACCAAGTCTACAATATCCAGGTGGTAAGGATCTTCAGCAGCCACAGCAGAGCTGTTGTTGGAAGGTAGAAGTGATTGAATTTTTATGAAGAAAACTTCCTGAGGGGCCTCCAAATGTGTTCTGTTAACAATAACCTGTGTCTTAGCCACTCCCTAAGAAATCTTTGCTACCATGTAACATGTGGCCTGCCTGGGCTTTGAACCTACTGACTTTCTCCTTTAAGTGATCATTGGAAAATGACATTTTGCTTTCTCTACAGCTTTGGCCTCTCTGGGCTTCCCAGCATCCTCAGGGATTTTCTAAGACAGGAAATGTAGCTAGCAATACTTTACGGAGCCAGCTCACCATTCCATTTGTCTCCTCTCACAAGCTGAGAGTGAAAATGAACAACACATTTGGTTTATTTTCCTTTATTCAGAAGGGTCCACAATATTTCAGATACTGTCACTATTGTGTACTTTAGCTTCATACTATTCTAAAAATGCAATTTGTATTAGAATAGTGTAGGTCTCAGGACATTCTACTAACATGGTTCTTTACATGGAATATAAATATAAATTTAATTACATTCTATTACTGACATCTATATGACAATAACATTTCACTTATTTGTTCATTCACTCACTAACTTATTCAATCACTTGACAGATGCCTATTCAGGGTCATCCATGAAGTACTCCCTTTAATATGTTTGTGAAGAAAACAGTCTTTAATGTGCACTCTCCTCAGCACCCCACTCCACCCCACTCCTGACACCCTGCCTCATGGAAGTCAACCACATTTCTGGATCCTGAGCTTCTCACCAAACCTCTGTACTTTCAAAGCTTGTCTATCATTAGGGTCTAGGTGACTTCAGCCTAAACTTTGTCTTCTACTTCACTAACACTTAGGTTGTTTGGTTTCTCCTCCCCTTACTTTCAGGAATTTGCAGCATAGGACATTCTTGCCCTCTGGATAGAGTTGTCCTTCCCTCCCGACTTCCCATCTTTGCAAGTTCCCTCCCTGCTCTCTTTTATGTCTCCGCAGTATTAGTACATCACCTCCAGATAGTTATTCTTAATGTCAAACTAAAATAATGTCAACTGTATTTGATGTCCACTCAGGGGTACTGAATGCAAGGAAAATAATGTGAAAATATTGATTGATATAGGCTTAGTAAAAATTGGCAAAAGTTTGAATTTGAATTTGACTAGTAAAGAAAAAATGGAAAAGGGAAATGCTAAAAGTTTTTTGGTGCAATAGAGAAACTAAAAGTACAAAAAAGATAATAACAGGTTTATTGAGGACGTGGAAAGGAGCACACAACCCATGGCGGTTGTACTATCTCCTTTGACTGGATACAGAGAAGCAAAGGGCTATATGACCTCCTATCAGAAGTGGCGCATGGGGTGGACATTGATGATGTATGAGGAACTGACTAGAATTTTGTGTGCAAACAGGGAGTTGTAATTAGGGCTGAAGAATAAGGAGGAAGTGGTAACTACTTTTGTTTTGGCCTTCTGCCACAACAGACCACTGCCATAATTGTACAGTAATTTATACTAGAGCAAGAACATTTCAAGCAGTGGAATTTCTATATGTCAAATAGAAATTATGACATAATTACTATCCATTCAAGATATTTTCAATGACTTTTTAAAAACTAACAGTCTGTAATATTGCAATATTGTTTAGTCTCATATTAGTACTTGTATCATTTCAATGATACAAAAAGAAATATTCAATCAATGAAAGTAATTCTTACCAAGAAGGAAGTTCTCCCACTGGTGTCATAAATTGGTTCCTATATGTCAGGTTCCTAAGAGTTCTACTAAAGCTGCACAAGGAAGTTTATACTCTGATTATCCCACTGGAAGATGAAGTAAACCAAGGCTAAGAAGAACAAAGCAATGTGTTTCAAGTTTTAGACAAGAGACAAGAATCCAGGTGATCGGCCCTTCAGAGACCTTCTTTATGATATGATCCTGTCCTGTTTTATGCAGGATTCTGAAACCAATCAGTTTGTAGTGTTAGGCTTTCAAAGCGAATTCAAACTTTCAGGCTTTTGTGTTCTTTGTGGTAGACAAAATGCAAACTTCTATTTGAAAAGGGAGAAACAAAGTCATGTAAATGGCTTCAATGTTCCTACGTCAAACAATTCTTACCAGAGAAGAGTACAATAACTGAAGTGTATCTAAAATTTTTAAAATACATGGATTTGACAGCAGTCTGATTCACAAAATACCCAGAGCCATTTCATGGTTATCATAGCTCCAAGTAAAACAGAACCCCATGTTGGTTCTTCGCCCCTATTAATTGACTCCTGATTAAGTGTCCCCACTCTCCTCGTAGCAGGTAACCTGGGGACCTTCATCACTGTGGAAAGGTGTCAGCAAGGTCAGGGGGCTTGGCAAGGGTGGTGGGGAAAACCTGGCTGAGCTACCTCCTCTCACAGGGCCTAAGTCAGCAGCAGCAATAAGTGCCAGCTTCCATCTGGAAGCTTTGCAGTGGCTGACTTCCCTCTGTGCCTGTGGGTGGAGAGTGGCGAGCATCCTGTGCCTGCAGCTTGGCAGTATGAGCAGCTAAGAACAAAGGGAGAGAAACTAGAAATTGTCCACTTGAGCACTAAAGAAGCAAAGAAAGTCCAGCCAACACAACCAAATGCTGCCTCTTTTTCCTTAAATTCTTTATTTTTCTAATCCAGAAGTTTATGTTCCAAACGGCTGGTTGGCCAAGAGTTAAAAGTGGCTTACAGTCAGGATTCTGATATTGCTACTAGGAAACCTGACTTTAAAAACAGAAGACCTGTGCTTTTTATTTTATGTCAGTGAAGGCGCCAACCTGGCATAATTTAAACAATCACGGCAAATAAGTCTAGGCTATCACAATGTACAAAGGAGCACTGAGTTTATGAGTAGTATCAGTATAAAAAATAAACTAGAGCCCGGATACAGCTGGACCATGAAGGTCTCACCAAACACGTTCCTTATCTAAAAATGAAAGCTGTACAAGCTTCAGTGCAGTTCCTTGCCACTCTAACATTCCAGAACCCTGTTTTCTATTAAGCACATGTGTGGAGCTGGAGAGGTCACTTTATCTTTAGGCTAAGGGCTTTCTATAATGAATGACCATATCCACCAATTCTTAGACAATTTTTACGAAGGCTCTGATCTTGTAAAACATTCCAGAGTCCAATGCTCAAAGTGAGATAAATGAGACTTGACCCAGATTTGACTTGGTTATCCACATGTGGTTGACAAGCCAACTAGTTTCATTTCTTAATCTGGAAAATTAGACTAATCTTTCCATTTCTAATATTAGGTTTCCAAATAATTACTCTTTGTTTTTCTTATCCTTCATAAAATTTTGTTAAACATTATTTTAAATTATTTTAGTATTTCTCAAGATAGAATAATGTTAAGTAGGTTCCAATATCATTCAGATCCAAAAACATAGGAAATACGTTCAGAATCTTTAATGCCATTTTCTTCAACACAAAAATATTATGGAATTACATAACTCAAGCATTAATACCTAGGAAAAAGTATGAATCAGTCATGAGCAAATAGTTGAAGCTACATCTTTCTGATTGTCAATGACAAATCAGTTAATTAACAGAAAAATTTAGTCACCCTGTTTGCTTGTTCATTAGAATAAAGGTGTTCATTAGAAGAAAGGTGAGATTAAGGGTACTGCTAAGGAAAATAGCAGGATCTGTAAGGCCCTCCTTGCCTTAACTTGGTCCCTGTTCTCATTTGTGTACTGAACCTCCCTCCCAAATGCACACCACCCATGAGTTTAAAATACCATCCTGTCTCCTCATCACCCACATGCATCCTAGCAAACTGGAAAACAAGCTATGGCAATATAATATAATCCATACAATGTATAGATGACTAAATAATCAGTGTATTGGAAAGATTAGGAACATTTTGTTATTCCTAGATATTTTACATCACTTTGTTGCATCTTCCTGGGTACTTACCTTAGAAAACTAAGTGATCTGGTTTAATGTGTGTAATCCTACCTATCAGGCTTTAATATAAGTCTGTTTAAAGTCCTATATCTTTGTAAATGGAATGGAAGCTGTCACTAAGCACAGATGTGTACATTTCACTTTAATTCATGGGGTCAAATACCTTTCCAATGAGACCAAATTCACTTTTCCTTCATATCCAATGAAAACACTCCATATATACACACTTTATAAATTCTGAAAGTTGAGGCAAATATGACCACTTTGGACAATAACTGTTACAGAACTAAATAATCTTCATAATCCACATATAGATTTTATTTTATTTTGTCTTTTTGAGACAAGGTTTCACTATGCAGTTCAGACTGGCCTTGAATGCACTTTGTAGCCTATGCTGGCCTCAAACTCACAGTGACCCTCCTGCCTCAGCCTCCCAAGTGCAGGGATAAAAGATGTGGTACCCACGCCTGGCTTACACATACAGATTTTAATACAGTTTGAAGGCAGGTTTTCCATGATTTTCCCAGCCATTCTCTGCACGCCATCTACCCCAAATCATCCCAACACAAACACTGCCCACTGTGAGCTCTGTGAATGCTGTGGAGCAAATCACGTGACTACTATTTTAATTTTTACTTCCTTATGATAGAAACATTCTGTGTTGGTTTCATCTCTGCTCAAACCCTCTAGTGGCCAGGTGTACCACTCTCTCACCAGGAAAGCTGAAGTCTGCAATCTTGTAAAACCTCCCTGGTTGCCTTCACCCACCTGCCCACTCCACTCCCTTCACAGCAGCAATGCCACCGAGCATCCTTGCCACCCTGCTCCCCAGCTCTGGGTGGTCTCGCAGAGCAACCCTATTGCCATCCCTCCTCCTTGGACTCCTTTCAGTGTTTACCAAAGGTTACCTTCTCAAGTCTGGTTATCTCCGCACTTTCTAAATCTTCCCCTTATGTGTTCTGTATATATCCTTTACACGTAGGAATACGTAATATGACACTATTTTATTTCTTTTTCAATTCACTGCATCTGTCAAATACAGAGTAAGATACATGAGGCATGGATTTATGCTTTTAGTTTTTCAGAATATATTTCACATTTAAATATGTATTAGAGGAACAGATGCATTTCTGGAAATTCAAAAATAGCATTGCACAATTTCCACTGAGTAAGGTAGAATAAATGTGCTTGTCTCCACAGATCTTTGGAAAAATCATCTCAGTCCTTCCTCCCAATATGAATTTAAATAAGTTTTCTTACTTCCAAACCCACATTTAAGTGGATAATCTTCATGAAATCAATTTGTGTCCTTGTCAAAAATGCAAATTCCTGGGTGCTGATGCAGGAGTCACTTGCAATATTTATTTTTAATAAATTTTCCAAGTGATATTTGTAGTTTTTTTTTTTTTGGTACCAGGGATCGAACTCACGACCTCATACTTGCCAGGCAGACGCTTAGGCCACTGAGCTAAATCCCCAGGCCCTCAAGTGATATTTTCATAAAGTGTGTGAGAGCCACTGACAGAAATACTTCATGGCCATTAACTTTCTTAATGCCTGTCTTTTGCTGTCCTAAACTCTGTTCTAGGATCTTCATGTCCAGTGTCTGTTAATTGTCCTGTGCCATATCCTTGGGGCTCTCTTAAATTGTTCAGGGCTCAGGGACACACCTAACAAGTCACTTGAATTTTTTTTTATTTTGAAGATGAGAAGAACAATAAAAACCATTACAATAAAGTTTATTGTGACCCTCACATACTTACTTTTCACTAAGTAAAAGATGTTTGGGGAACTAAATTTGTTTTTTGAATGATAAAGGAATTTTGTCCTTTTTCACATATATATACATCATGTTCAAGCTTTTGAATATTTTAGGAACAGTTTAAACTGAACAAATCAACTACCTCTGTTACAAAAGAAACATTCTGGATAGAATTTTCAGTTAACAGTCAATAAGAATTAATAAATCTTATTAATACGTATTACTTCACTTAATGCATTTTTAATCCATTGACAAACATCAGCATTGGTCATGTACATTCTCAGAATTATTTATCTATATACCTACATGTCTCCAGTGATAAGACAAAGAGATAAACCACAAAACTTTCAAAATGCTTTATAATCTGGCTTCCAACTGACTTGAGATTTGTACCAGTATAAGTTTTACAAGGCAATAGGGAAATTAAACTTGTTTATGTTTTTGTTTGTTTAACCACAGCATACATTCTTCAAACCATTCTAGACTTGGCACCATCCACAATGAATCCTGGCCAAACACTTTCCCCTTAATTTTCATAACCAAAGAGACGTTCAGAGAAATTTAATCCACATGTTTCTGATTTATTCTATATCTAGCAACATTTCAGTGACGGGTATTTGATTCCAAGACCTTTGCAAAAGATTCTTTATTGTAGTTGCTGAGACTTGAAAGTTCATTATTGGAAATAAAAGGTATGTGTAGGGGGTTAACTCAGGCACAGCAAGACTCACCCAAAAGACAACTGGCCAAAGCTTTCTGCGGGGATGTGGGAAGCTGAAGTAGAACATGTTAACTTCAAATTCCCAGGATTAGTCTTAGTTTACCAAGAGGAATTGTTGCTTTTGCTTAGAAACTCCATCCCAAGGACGGAGTACTCCATGTGTAGGTGGAACATGGAAGATGTCAGTTACTGTTGCTATAGGTGAGGAAAAAGAGATGAGGAAAACACCAAAATGATCTTAAATAACATACAGTTTAGCAGGTGGACATGTGACCCAAGGCAGCAGTATCAATGCTTTACTATAACACTGAAAGCCAAAGTGTCTAGTTCTCTATGTACCTTTATCACAGGGACCTCATGGAAGTCTTAGTGTGCACATGCACATGCGCACACACACACACATACATGTACACGCACCATTGTGGTCTTAGATCTCAGGAGCTAGGTTTCTTTTTGTTTGCTTTTTGTTTTTTGTCTTTTTGAGACAGGGTCTTGCTACGTAGTTCAGGATGGCCTCAAGCTCTCTTTGTAACCCAGGCTGATCTTGAACTTGCAGTGCTCCTCTTGCCTTAGCCTCCCAAGTGCTGGGATTACAGGCATGCTAGATCTAAGAGGAAAGCATAGGAGTATGTTGGAGACCTCAAGTCCTTATGGAATTTTCCATAACTATTATCGCAAACGAGATTTTTTAAAATAGTGATTAGTCATCACAGTTCTAAGAACATTCCCCAGGGAAGCTTTTCCTTAAAATATTTCGTGTTACATATTTAATCACTAACTAGGCAGAAAGTAAGGTTAATGTTTTCTTATGAAAAATCTAATCAAAACACACCTCTGAATGAATGGCCACTACCCTGGAATGGCCAAGAGGTTGCTCCTATGCAGAACCAACATTTGCCTGCAGTGACATGTCCATCCCAAGATAGATGGATGAGTGGTCAATTGAGACTTTAGACTTCTAGTTCTTTGGACATGGTATAAAAATTTCAGCATGGGAATTTTATGCAGGAATTGGCAATCATCTCTTAAAACAATAGAACACCAAATATAATGCTGAATACATCTAATTTTGCAAACAATACTATATACATGTACCTTTTGAAATAGATTTTCTGTTCTGAGTTAAATAAATGTCTTGTCTTTCTGTACCAAAGTGTTGAACATAACCTGATTAAATATCACTTGACAGCTTGCATAGTAAGATGATTTGAATGTCATAGTGTGAATCTTGATCTGTCCTTTCTAATAATAATATAAAGCAAGACTAACCTAATGCAGAGGTTAATTATAGGGTGTTATAATAAAATCCAATCATCGTGATTACTCAAAGTAGCTAGCATAGTTCAATACTTACAATGTGTCAAGTTCTGTTCTAATTGAATTACATTTCTGATTCAATCTTCACAACTCTAGATAAATATGTTAGTGTCAATGTTTATCACAGGAAACAGATTGACAAACAGTCTCTTATGATCACAAAACTAAAAAAAAAGGGAGCAAGGATTCCATCCACAGCTGTCTTAACCTAGAACTCACTTTTTCATAATTATTTTATACTCAGTATTCTATTCTCAGTTTATTGAAGGATTACGTTTCTAGACTCACAACCAGGAAATGCCTGTTTATTTCCTCTAAGCAAGATCATATCATTGGTATTGCAATTTCCAAGAGGAGAAACAAAAATCGTATCATCAAAAATTACCTTAGTTTCTGCCTTATCGGTATATAATTCCATGTCTTCTGAAAACTTCAGTGGTTTTGTTCTCTTCTACCTTGCTACCTTTCTTTTTGCAAAGAAGTGTAACCTTCTTATTGAGGTCCATCCATTTACTCTTTTCTTAAAAGGGTAAAAACCTGCATGGAAGAGTATTCCTGAATAGCAAGTTTCCTCTTATCACAGAGATTCCATAAGATCAATGCTCTGCTTCCCTGCTTCCATGAAAAAAAAAAAAAGCTTCCCTAGACCACATCCTTCTGCCATGAAATTCCTGCCTAGGTTGGGCTGAACATGGACTCGATTCTCTGAATCCACAAGCCAAATAATATCTCCTTTTTTAAACTGCAAGTTCCAGGTGATTTGTCTAGTACAAAAGCTGACCAACACACAGAGGTAAAGAGATAGACAATAGCCTGGAATAGTCTTAAATGTCTTTTGTCCAAAAAGCCAATGGACTGCTCTGGAAGACCCATGACGAGTCAGTGTGGATGTGATGTCCCTGTCTAGGGAACTGCAGGTGAGAGATCTTCAGTGAAGGGAATTAAGAGTCAGTTTGGTAAGACCTTTCCCAGCTCTAAGCACTTCACATTGCCAACCTTACCCTTCAGTCCTGGGAGAGCAAAAGAGAGTACAGTGAGTGGTGAGAGAAGAAACACGGGAGAAAAAGTGGAGAAAACAATACCTCTGCCCCTGGGGACCTGGCCTGGAGTGGCCCCAGAGAAAAGCTTCCAGGGGAGATGGAGCCCAGCAGACTGAAGCCTGAGCTCTGCTGCCAGAGGGCACTGCAGTCAGCCACACTGTGGTGCACACTTCGCAACAGCCAAGCACATCATTGCCAAAGGTCTCACTGCAGGTGATGGTAAGAAGTGAAGGGAAGCTCTATTACTTAGCTTGATTTAGCCATAAAACACTGTATCCATGTATCAGAGCACTGCTCGGTGCTCCATAAGTGTGTGTGTTGTCTATCAATTTAAAACATTATAAAGATAAAAAACAACAATTAAGAGCAAAGAATCCTTTTAAAAATCTTTCTAAAATTTGTTGATCCACCCTATTAGAATTAAACTCTGTGAAAAGTGTATAATATTCATGCTATTTGTGACAGATACCTTTTATTTATCAAATAAAAATAAAGTGAGAGAAAAAAGTAAGGTCGTCATTTGATTTTACATACTTGCTATGGCCTGTATCTAGATGCACCCCAGACCCTCACACAGTCACATCAAGGGGACTCCTGAAGGCAGCTGTGGATTAAGGATGGGATACCGGAATTACAGGTGTGAATAATGGAAGCCCCCCAGATGTGCGTGACACTGATGGACAGGCTGACAGCCTGGGTGGAATATAAAGGGAGGGAGGAAAGGCAGGCTTGTTGCTGCTGCTTGGTGCTTCACTGTCTCCCGCCTGCTTGTCATGGACCGTTTCTACTCTGTCATGCCGCCCTCCTCTGCAGCCAGCGGACTGCAGAATGAAACCTCTACAAACTGAGCTGAAATAAACCTTTCCTCCTTTAACTTTGGGTATCAGGTATTTTGACTCAGCAGCAAGAATAGAAACTAAAACACATATAGATAATAATCAGTGAATTGAAATGATTTGCTGCAATAACACAAATGGAGGGATTTTGTTTAAATCTAAGAGTGACAACATCAGCAATGAGAACTGTCCCAAATTTGATTGAAAATCAAGAAAAGAATTAGTGCCTTCGAAAGTCTGGCATGGCACAAGTGGGTGGTAAGAAAGTGAAGCTCTTTTCATTCTGTGCCCTACAAGTCTCCTTTCCCTTGAATACTGAGAGATAAATAAAGACCCACATTCTCAGAAATACAAAAGGGAAACACTTCAATCTCAGGATTAAAAGGTTTTCTTCCTACAATTTGAAGAGTGTGAAAGAAAAATAATTACTTTTAAAGACCATCAAGGGTTCCTGTTTCCAGATAAGATAAAGGAAGCACATTGCACACTGTCTATCCCACTAAGTGCAACCGACATACCCAGGACAGCGTGGGTGAGGTGGCTTGTGAGAGCTGTTAAATGGGGTGGGGAGGCTGAAAAAAATAACAGTCAAAGTATCTCAGCAATGGCTGCGAATCCACAACTTCCTTCTCTGCTCTCCGCTAGCCAGGACACAAATCCCAAGTGACATCAGCAAAGAAACTGAGCACAGAAGAAAAGTCCTCTAGTTTTAGCGTAGGAGCAGGAAGGTCCCTGAACATCAGGAGAGGAAGTGCTCCCGCTGGCCGCTGGACTGCGAGGTACTCCTGCAGGAGGGTGCTGCCACCACTCCTGTGCAACGTCACACTGAAGCCCTAGCTGGGGCTACAAAGCAGCACAGAATGAAAGCACACAACCATACAAACACACGCCAAAAGGTCAGTTTACTCTGTTATTTCCAAAAAGAGGTCTAGGGGTAGTCATTGGGGAATTTCCTACTGAGGAATATAAAGGAAAAATAATTCTTATTCACTCTCTTTACGTTCTGGTAAAAGACAATGGTTTGCCAGTTACTTTTAGCCAGGCTGGATTATCCTACCAGACATGTGTCAAACTGTCTAGTTGAACTGTGTCTCTTAGTCATCTGAGCACATTACTGAAGGTGTATTCCAAGAATTACAGAAGAACTTCCAACAGATTTGCCAGAGGAAGAACTGCCAAAGGGTGGGGGGAGAAAGACACACAGAGAAGCCAGACTGTTTTTCTTGGGAAACACAATTGCCAAACCAAACCCATCAATTATAAGATAACATATGAGGTCAGGATGATTTTTTTTTTCATACCAAAGTACTGGGGCGCTTACCTAGTGCTCGTTTAAATACGTCAAACTGAATGTTTTATCTCTTAGGAAATAAAGCTCTTGCGTTAACTCGCTCAATTCTGATTTCAAAGTTAATTTTGTCATTACAAAGATTGCAAAGCTGGATGTCTTTTTAACTGTACCATGATCGTTCAAAGAGGAGATTTGGGTTTTAGTTTTGTTTGTTTGTTTGTTTGTTTTTTTAATGCTCAAGAAAATCTCTGGTCATCCATGTGGATTGGTAAAAATATACATGGATATAGCTTCTCGTATATATAATTTCTTCACTGGAATAATACACAAAGTCTCAATGAAGATAAGAATACATAAGTACCTACTGATTTGCTTTTAAAATGAAAACACTAAACTGGAGGAAAAACGTGTCTCTGAGAAAAATAAAATAAGATTACAGTTTGGGTTATTATAGGGATGCACATAATAGTAAAATTAATAGTCTACAATGAACTGAAACAAAGAACAAAACAATTTCTGAACAGGTAGACAGAAAACACCCCCACTCCCTGTCTTGGTTATTTTTCTCTCCTTGTGGAGACAAAATACCTGACGCCTAAAGTGAAGCAAGGAAAGGTTTATTTAGCTTACACTTTTGGAGGTCTGTCCTTACTCAGTTGGCTTCAAGGCGGGGTGGCGTGGCTGAGGGGCAACAGTTCATGATGGCCACAGGACACAAGGGCTAAAAGGGCAAAAAACTGGAACTAAGCGCGCTCCTCCCCTCTTTATGCTGTATGCTGGCCCCGCCCCTGGGCGGGTGTAGTACTCACGCCGCCAATCCCAGTGCTGGACAACGAACCAATCACAAACGCTGAATTCAACTGCTTCCATGACTGCACTAGGTGATGTTGATGGATGTTGAGTTGTCCTGAGCAGGTGCTGGGGTGCCTGGCAAGGCTTAGTAGTCTCCACAAGCACTGTGTGGCACATCTCTCACAGCGCTGCCTGACTGGGCAGTTTGAGGAACACAGGAAGATTATTTATGCACATAAAAAAGTAGCGGTGGAGAGGAAAAATGCCCAAATTCAAAAGTATCATCTAACCAAGAGAGTTTACACCAAACATCAGACGTGCATCTTTATTTCTAGCGGCAATCCGCCTTCCCATGGGAGAAGAGCTGGCTCCAGCACCCGCGTGGCCACTTGTACCTTTGAAGGAAGATGGATCAGTTCATCCCAAACAGTTGAGGCTGAGCTCTAATCTGAGAATTCACAGCCAACACCCACATATCCACCTATGATCTTTCCTAACCACACAGCCTTTTTTTTTTTTTTTTTGGTTGTTATTGTTCTTGTTGTTCGGAAGTTCAGGGGATTTAACCCAGGGCCTTAACACTGAGCTACATTCCTCGCCCTTTTGTTACTTATGTTGAGAGAGGATCTCACTAAAATCCTTCTGTCTCAGCCTTTTTGGGACTTCTGGTATGGACCAGCACATTTAGCACCTCCTCCTTGATTGCTGACTAAATTACAGTTTTTTAAAATTAGGATTAGGGTCTCTGGTTAAATTAAAAATAACAGTAAAACTGACAAAAATAATTAGCTAACAAAATACAAAATTAGCAGCAACTAGCACAGTTTGAATACAACCTGCTCCCCTAGTTTGCTTTGTGTCCTGAGTTTGGTAGAACTGAAACAGGGGTGGGGGAGCTGCCTTCACTGTGGGAGATATGATCATTTCCTTATCTCAGCCCACTGCCCTGGCTTCACCTGTGCCCTGTACAGCTGGAACCATCTCCTTTTGCTGTACAAAGTGCTAGATGTAAGTTTGACCCTCAGAACACCCAAAGGCCACACTCATTGACCTCTTGCACAAACAATGAAACTGAGCCTGCAGCTTCACTGATGGCAGCCTGGCTGGATTTCGGCCAAGGCCTGTCTGGCACCACGGTCCCCAGTCCACTGGGCTCCTTCTGGTAGCCACATGTCCTGGGATACCATGGACTTCCAGCTGGCTCATCTTGTGTAGTGCTTTTTCTGGTCTTTTTTTAATTTTCAAAAGCTTCCCAAATTTTGACATTCCATGATGGAGCGGAACACTGAGTAATGTCACAAAGGGAGAAAAGACCTGTGTCTGGATTTTTTGCTCTCTTTCCATTACTTCTCCCTTGATTCATTTTTCCCTCCTTTTCACACAGGACCTCCTTCCAGGCAGGTCTGTGGACAGCTTTTCTCCACCTTAGAATTGCGTTATACAGCTGAGGTGAGCTCACGTGGATGCCAGCTATAAGAGAGCTTTGTCATGCCCATATTTATAGCTGCACAATTTGTAATAGCCAGATACTGGAAACAACCCAAATGCCTATCAACTGAGGAATGGATAAAAAAAGATGTGATATTTTTATATAATGAAGTACTAGTCAGCTATAAAGAAGGAAAACTAGCGGCTTTTCTAGGTAAATGAATGCAACTGGAGACCATGCTCATAAGTGAAATAAATCAGAGTCACACGTACAGACACTGTATTTTCTCACTGATGTAAGAAACTGAAACTAAATATGATCCAAAAATTTACAATAGATAAAGTGAAAAGGAAAGAAAATGCTCAAAGATAAATTATATCGTTTGATCAATTTTGCACACCTCTTAGCAACTATTTTGAAGATAAGACTATAAAATATAACAACCATAGTTAAATTCCTATCATCTAGTTTTGAAATCCTGTATCACTATTGTTTTGCTATTATTGTTCTTAACGATGGTACTGTCGTTTGGCTTTGGTTGGTTTTTTTCTGTTTGTTTGTTTGTTTGTTTGATTGCCCTTTGACTTTTTGGGCTTTTTTGCCCTTTAAATAATAAAAAAAGAGGACTTTGTCAAATACTGAAGAAAAGGAAGAAAATTAAAACACTTCCAAATTCATGTTCCCATAGGGTTTTACTTTTTGTTTTTTGCTTTTTTCTGACAGGAATTAGGAAAGAAAGTTGGGTTTTTATTGGATGCCTATAATGTAAATAGTGTTGTGCCAGACTTTTACATGAACAAATATGATAAACAAATATGAGAACCTGAAAATACTCAAGTTTAAGAGCTCTAAGTAAACTTCCTGAGGTCTTCAAGGTCTGACCTATAATCATAATTTGTCATTATTTAAGACCTGTTTAATTTCTTTCAGATACACATTCGGCCTAATCTATGAATTGGGATGATTCATCTTGTTATATATATGAAGTACCTATGATAGGTTTTGGGCTAGAGAATATGAGCCAGAATGATTATTGCTAAGAGAGTAGACTTTAGATTTTAAATATTTTTACCACACATATACAAATGCTAAGTGTATGAATTGTTCATGCGTTATTTAGTCTGATTTAAGGATCTCAAAATACAACAGTATCAAAATATCATGCCATACATCACAAATACCCATAATTTTTATTTATCAATTAAAAATATTAAATAAAACAAACACATCAGGAGGCTGCATTTCCATCAACTCCCCACATTGCTCGGCATCAGCTCTCTTATAGGCTGGACTACATTTCTCCACAGTTTGTTGTCACAAGCCTTGGAACTGATTACAACCTCCAGTCTGAGACAAAAGGCACATTGTTTCTTACACTGTGTTTGCAGACCCAGCTCCCACATGAACTTGGTGGTAGCCCTCAGTGCACCCCCTCCATTCTTCCCAACCCTCTGTATATATAACAGTCTGCCTTGAGGTGCTTATGGCTCTTTTCTGAATCTGAGGACATGCCAAGTGAGTGACTCAGAAGGTTTCAGCAGCCAAAACCAGGACCCACGTGCCTCCTGTCCAGCTGCTGAGACAGACTGCCATTAGCCAGGTTCCCCTGGAATCTGTCTTTTGACCTCAAGTAAATGAAAAGAAGTATGGCGGTTTCACATCAGGCTGTGCCTGAGGGAAACTGTGAAGTAGATAACGTCTCTCCTGCAACTCCTATAGCACAATTCCAATCCCTTGATGCCAGGCTGGAAATAGAACTTTGGAAGGAAATCAGTGCAATGTGAAGAACACCCATCCAGAGGCACTGGCCACGAAGTGGCTCCATGACCAGGGACACTGCCATGGTCTAGTGCTCAGAGCTTCATCACCAAACAAGGGTGGGCTTGGCAGGATTCCCTGGTACCTGGACCTCACTAACACACTACCCAGTAGCTTCTCCCATTCCTGACCACAAGCAGGCACCATGCATAAAACTGTGGTGAGCCCACCTCCCATAAGATGGACGGTTTCAGAGGGAAATGCATGCCTCATCTCTTTAAAGCCAAGCCTAAGTCAGGTATGATGTCTGAAAAAGTGACCAGCGATTTCTTGTCTAACTAAGGGCTGTAACTGAAGGCCATTTCAGAAGCTAGGATAGTCCATCAATGGTGAGGAGGAGAGTGAGTATAGAAGAGGAAGTCCCTTGTTACCACCCAAATCTTACCCAAATGGCCCTTACTGTGCCACTCAAATGGCAGTCTTCATTCCTCATATGAGTCCCATCAGTGTAATCCATATAGCTATTTTCTTTTCAATTTCTTTAGCACAGTATGAGTGCACACACACACATACACTTGTGTGTTTGTATGAAGAGAGAGCAGGGGAAAGAGAAGAGAGGAAAAGACAGAGGCAGACAAAGAGAAGTCCCCCTTATTTGCTAGCATGTTACCTTGGAAGTACTTTTCCTGCTGTTTCATCCATATGGGTCTCAGTTGCCAAAGTAAAAACTGGCCAGATACACTATTCTCCACCTTCTGACCCTTCTCTATCACCTAGTCCTGCAGTGTATTGGATGAGTTCATAATTAATTAGTAGTTAATCAGCAAACTTAATGAAAGAACTAAAATGCAAAAGAAAGGATTTGAGAACGCAAGAAAAGTACTGATCCAATAACTTGTGTGGATCACTAAATAATACTGTGTTCACATTTGATTACCACCTCTGAGGGCTCTGAGGAAGGAGTAAACTGTGACCACTGACATACCAAATTACCCAAATTAGACATATTTCTCTATAATTAAATATCACAGTTTCATTGTTCCGATAGCAAAACTGAAATATTTTCCACCATCATAATATTTTTAGTAGATAATGTCATTGGAACAGAATGATGTTACCGCATGATAATAGGCTCTCAATGCCAAAGTCAGTTATAGAGTTTATTTTCAAAGAGGATCCTTACATTGTCTTTTTTTCCATTACCAAGTGATTGATGGAGCTTTAAGGTGACCAAGAAGAATTTCATTTTTTAAAAAAAAGATCTGAAGCTGGGGTTATACACTGAATGATTCAAATACCAAGAGAGATGCTGATATAGCAGCACAGAATCCATTTTAAAAATCCATTGCCAAACCTTCAACTGCACCCAGCTCTGCAGAGGGACAGCAGCTGCCCGAGGCCCACAAGTCTTCAGCACACATGAAGGCTGACACATGACTCAATCCCTGTTTAATGACTGCAGAACACCTGCCAAGAAAGGAACCTGGTGTACTGCGGACAGGAAGCCCGAGAACAGTGGCAGTGACACACAAGGCCATCATATAGGACCTCGCCACAGACCAGTACACCTCCCAGCTGCAGGCCTGCAGCCCTGTTGGTGAGGTCATCTTCAAACAGTAAGACAGACAGTGATGCCACTCTCCAAGACTCAGAGAGCCTTCAGAATTCCTCTCAGCTCTGTGTGAATGCCTGCACTGCCATGTTTCCTCTGTTTCCTCCAGAGGAAGGCAAAGGGATGGGGAAATATCTCTAAAATAAAAATGTAAAGAGATTCCCTTGAGCCAGTTGGTTTTCAAGGCCAAATGTAGCATTTCTGTACATTTTTTCCTTGTATGGCCCTGCACTAATGACTGCTGAAGCAGGAAAACAAAATAAAATCGAAGCCATCTGCACTGATCATTGCCTACCCAACTCAGTGATCTTCTCTGCATGAAGTACTGTGGCCTGAAGAGCTCCAGCAGAGAGTGAGTTTCACAGCCAGGGTTTGCTCCTTGCAAAAGTTGCGTGCCATGCCCAATTTTTTTGATGATGATACCAATTAATGCTTAACACAACTTATTTATAACTCTCAAGAATTATACATTTATTATGGGTGCCAGGCTCCAAGAGCCTATGTTGCCTGTTAAATATTAAAAGAGATACATTTCTCCATGGGACAGTGCAATGCTCTGACAAACATCATTTGCAAGTATGGTAGTTGTAGCATTTCAGAAGCAAAAGAGAAAACTTTTAAAAGGTACCTCACTCATGAGAGAAAGCACAGCAAAGCAGGCCCCTCAAACCTATTTCAAAGAAGCTTTCTCATTGTCATGGATTCCCTAGGGAAGCTACTGTCCATGCAGAGCTGACTTACAGCAAGTGACCCTGGATGACACTGTCATCCCACATTGGCACGGCAATGGGCTGTGCCAACCACTGGTCTCCCTCTCCACCCATGCCTGCCAGTGAAACTCCTAGCCTGGGCAGGCCGGTGCAACTTCTGATTTTCTTCTGTAAATCCTATCTGTCACTTGCTTCTACAGTCCTTGTTCTACTTTCTTAGCCTCTTGTGCTTCTTTTTAGTGGCTCTTAGCCCACCCACACGTTAATGTTCCATGGCTACCTTTTCTCAGCCAGTGAGCATTATGGCCTAGGAGTTAACATTTGAACTGGTATTCAGATGAGAAGAGGGAAACTGGGACATCTGATTGCTCTTTGCCATTCTCACAGTACATACTTAGCACAGTTCCCATGTTTAGGAGCTGTTGTGACTGTCTTTATCCCCACGTACAAATCTTTCTCCAGGCCCTGAGACCTATTCATGGTTATGGAAGAAAATACGTTCTGGCTTAAAACTCATGAGAATCACAAGGTAAACTTGTTACCAAGGAAGTTTTATTCTGTGCTAGCTTATAGTAACCTGACAACTGAAATTCTTAAAAATAAATAAGTAAACTAATTAATTAATGAATGCCTAACCATGAAGCCCAGTTCCAGTGGCTATGCTGGGACAATGACTCGTTATTGTGAGTTCTGTCTTGATGGAAGCACATTTGGGGGGGCTTCGCGTTGACAGCTTTGCTGGTGCTCACATTGCCTGGTCTCCATTTCCAGATCACGTCAAGTAGTTGGTGCTTTCTTTTGTATGTCTTCTGTGCTGTTTGCAAGGATATCTTTCTGTCATTTATCACCTCACCCTAACTAATTCAAACCCTGGTGTAGGTGGGGGCAAATTTACCATGGATCTTTTATTAAATATATTTTAGAAGTCTATATCCCTCTTTAAAGACCATTAATATAATATTTCAAGGTAAAAATTTTGGAAGTTCTTCATAATTTTGTTTTAGAAATTATATAGTATGCATAGTACATTTAATTTTGCATAATGATACATCCTCTATAGTCTCCATTCATTTTGAGAATTTGGAAAAGATGAAAATCTAACCTACAATTTTTTCATATTTAATTGGTAAGATTTAATGATAGAAAAAATATGTATCTTGTATATATTTAAGGATTTCATAATTTCAATTTGGCTGTTGTCTTTTTATTTATGGAAATAAAGCTTTTCGGGCCTCAGATATATTTATAGGGACTCTATTCATAGTTTACTCTCTCTGGGAGATTAATTATTCCTACAGTGACAAACACATGAAACCGCCTCATCCTGAGGAACTTTTATTTCTCATTCTCGTGAAGCAGAGTGAAGCCCTGTGGCCCAGTGTTTGCCAGTTTTCTGAGCCCTTTAATGGACCTCTGTGCCCTGGGACATAAACATGATGGTCTTCTGGGTGGCCAGATCTCCATGCTACCCTGACTCCCCTGTTGCCTTTAAACTCTGTGTTTCTTCAGAAAACTGGGACCCTAGTCTGTGATTGTTATCAGCCTCCTCTGCCTATAAAAGTGCTTGTTGGTAACGTTTTGCCAGATGAGTGATTCTTGGGATTATGTCATGTATGTCCAGAACTCTGCCCTGGCACAGGCAGTGGAAGCCCAAAATAGGTTGGTTTTGTCTTGTGCGGGACACAGTTCATTTTTTAAATCAGATTTTATTGGTTTATTTTAGATTTATATAATGATCACATTCATCATAAAGAATTTGTATCTGTACATGATATGATTTTTTTAAAATTTCCCATTCTCCTACCTTCCCTTTAACCACCCCTCCCTTCCCCATTTACAAAAGCTTTGTTTCCATGTTTTCCTTCTTTTCTCATTTTGTTTCACTTTTCCCTTCTTTGCTTTTCCCCTCCCCTCTCCTTTATTCCCCTTTTATCTGAACGTTTTCGTCCTATTGCACAATATCTATTATACATTTTGGTCTTTATTTACATTTTGGGTTTCTCACACCAGAGAAACAATGCAGTATTTACATGTATCCCGATTTACATAATTTATTTCATAACTAGTGTCTATGCTGAGTGTGATCAAGTAACTTGAAATAATTCTTGCCAAACAGTGGCAAGGTCTTTATCGAAGCATTACAACTCTGTAGAATGAGGTAGTTCTCCCAGAGAGAGTGAACAACTTCTGTAGAACGAAGTTGCATGATTTTTCTCTAAGAAAACATGTTTATACATGCATTCATCTGACAAGCAGTTGTTGAGTGTCTAGTGTGAATGAATGTGCTCACAATAATGACTTGAGTTGGTCAGTCACAGAGGGGTTGTGATCCATGACGCCTCCTTCACTCAGTCATATGAGCCCCATCTCATGCCTGACCCAAAGCCCAGCACAGGCCTTCCTCACTAACCAAATGGCACACAAAGATAAATGTGCCAAGCCAACCCCAGTGGAAGGTGGGTCCCAAAATAGACACTTCTGGTAATAGTATTAATTTAATTCAAATTACACATGCATCTCTGAAGTATTACTAAATAACAGATATTGGAGATGGGGAAAAGTTCATTAGATCATGAAATTCTCTCTTACACATTTTCTCTCCATTTTCTGGTGTCTAAAGGATTTCTCCAGTGGCCCTATGATTAGTGGTATTTAGTCATGACTGAACTGTCAGCTATTTGGAGGCACTGAATCGTGTTAACACCAGACAGGTAAACAAGTGCCATGCCTAAATCTATGTTTGCTCTTCTTTGGAACTTATTTCTATCCACTGTGTTAAGCTCTATAAACAGAAGCCATTTCATCCTGGCTCAATAACATACTATGAATGAATCTTTCTAATCCATTTGACTTGCTAAATATTTGAACATTACTGTATGTTTTAAATCACAGAAGTTCCTCTACTCCCTTTTGTGCAGTCACAGGAAGCCATTCACTCTTATGCAGGCACATCAGTGTAGCACAAGTAAATGAGTCTGCCAGAGGTCACAGTCCTGTGACCAGACCTGCTGGGTTTGCATGTGGCTGGCTGCTCTCTTCTTTGGAGAAAACACTGACCAACAGGAACAATTTTTGATCCCAAACCCACAGAGGCTGAGAGCATGGAGTCTGAACCCAGATAGCTAGGTTAAAATCCTAGATCCATATTACCTCTTGTGAAATAATGGGAATTTTACTCAGTCTCTCTCTCTCTGCTTTGCATCTGCCTAGTGCTGGTAACACATATAGCCCACAGGGTTGCTTGTAAAGCTTAGATGAGTTAGAGTAGTAAGATGGCACAGAATAAATTCTCAGTAAATGAAATGCAATGATTAATTTTATATATCTACTACTGAATCGCAGGTACCCAAATATTTGGTCAAATATTATTCTGAATATTTCTGTGAGAGTTTTTTGAACAAAATTCACTTCTAAATTAATAGGCTTAAAAAATAGGCTTAGTACAGTGGATTGATCTCCCTAATGAAGGTGAGTCTCCTCCAGAGGCCTGAACACAACCAAAAGTCGGACCTTCCCCTGAGGAAGACAGCACCCTTCCTGTCTCATTGCCTTCAAGCTTGGCCTTGGCTGCTCTGGACCTCCAGCCTGGGCCTTTAGATAGAACCACACCATTGCTCTCCACATCTCCTAGGGGAAGACTTATTATGCAGACCACGGGACTTGCCTACCTACATAACCGTGAGTCAATTCCTTATGCAAATCTCTTCATGCGTGTATGTGATCACCGGGAATGGAAGCTCCCATGCTTCACTCCAGACCTATTAAATCAGAAGTGGTTTAAAAGAAAAAAAACAAGACTCCCTTATTAACTTCTGAGTTTATAATCATCATTTTTTGGTCATAAAGTTATTATTCATTCTAGCCACAGCTACTGGATCCCTTAAGGATCCTCTGATACTATATGGTTTGATGAATTGTCCTCCTCCTCTTTTCAAAATTCTCTCTGTATAACTTTAGAATTCTGCAAAACTCTTTCAAGATGTACCTCAGGAATGAGGAGCAGCTCATGAATATGGTTCTACTCCTTCTTGAGAGAGCCTTTAACTAAGATAGCTACTGTAGGTTCAATTATATTCGCCTATAAGACATGTTGCACTTCTAAGCCCTGGTACCCATGAATATGATTTTATTTAGAGATAGTCTTTGCAGATATAATGTTAAGATTAATAATATTGTGTTAGATTAGGATGGGCCCTGATCCAATGACTGCTCTTCAGCTCAGAAGAGAGAAAATTAGACAAGACACATGCCAGGAAGAAACCCTGTGAAGAGAGCACAGAGGTAGGAAGGACATGTCTATAAACAAGGAATACCAAGGACCACTGGCAACCACTGGGAGAGACACCTAGAACAGATCTTCACTCAGGACCTGCAGAAGGAACCAACCCTGATAACACCTGGACTGCAGACTTCCAGCCTCTAGAGCTAAGAAATACGCTCTTTCAAGTCATCCAATCTGTGGTGCTTTGTTAGGGCAGTCCTGGGAAATTAAGAGAGCAACCTGCCTTTCTCCTGTATGTGCAGAACACAGAGGTGGCTCCCTTGGGAAATGTGTGGAAGCCATGATTCCTCTGTGGTGGGTAAAGGGAAGCAGAACAAATATTACTGTTTCTCTTCAAATAAAACTCTTCAGTTAGAGTAACATTTTATTAGACTCCTAGGGGTTCCACAGAACTTCTAATAATATGCTTTTGCATTTAATTAAACACGAACAGTTTTTCTCTCTTCCTTTCCTGGCCTATATTCTTTGTGCAGTTTGGACGAATCACAATTCCGTGGCACCACCTTACAGCACACTCAAACCATTCGCTTCCATAGAGAATCTGCAATGGACCAAGGAAGTGCCCTGGCTCTCCTGCAAGAATGAGTTCCTTTCCCAACATTCACTCTGACTGGGAGGCTAAGCAAGAGCCGTTACTCAGTGGGATCGGGGCCAGTCCTCCATCCCAAGAGCCCACACGGTCTACTAGACGGCCATGAAATCCTCAGGGGAGTAAAACCAACTGAGTAGACTTCCTCTTATTGCCTGAGACAAGATTGAAATACTGTTTTCACATATTATTAGTAATCACTGAGAAAAGTTAAAATGATACATAGATTGTAGTTTTGATAAAATGATGAAAGAAATTGCTGTTACATTTGGAAGAAAAACTTAGTCAACATGATTGTGCCACTCTCAAATTTAAAAAGTCATAGATTTCTGTGGATACTGACTGAAAAGCAGGCATTAAATGGATTAGAAGAGTTAATTAGGCCATTTAAAGTCATTTTTTTTACCCTTTTCAATGAAGGACATATTCTTTCACAGTAATATTTCAACACTGCAGTTGTAGTTTAAACAAACAAGTGAAAGAATGCAGAGACTTATTCAAAAGACATGTCATAACATTGTTTTATATTTTTAAAATTTATAATTGCATTCAAGGGATTCCTGTGGGCTTTAGTAAGTTTATTTCCTTTTTGGTTTTAATTAGGAAACCTGACTGGAGAGGTGGATGGCTATATAAGCTATAAAAATGACAATGCTTTTATCTGGTTATATTTGATTTTAGTGATTTTTTTTGTTTGTTTGATAAAGTGTCGGTGATGTTATAGTGTCAGCTGAATTTTTTTAAGAATGGAGGAAATGAAACCAAATATTTACTTAAAGTCATTTTGAATGTTGCAAAAGTATGTGCTTATTGAGAAAGCTGAATTTTCTCTAAGGAACAAACTCTTCAATTTCTATGCTTTTTCTGCCCATCAGTTTGAGTTTGGGGCCTTGTGAAACTCTGTAAACAAAATAAGTATTCAGAAAAACATTCTTTTCTTTGTGTTGACGGAGGAAAGACAGAGGAGAAAAGATGTGGAATAGATGAACCAGTCCCTGAGATTTTCTAGAAGAGCTCACTAGCAATCCTTTTTGGATTTTTTAGTCAGAAGAATACATCGTGGTCACTCTCTGAGGTCATCCTCTGCCTCCAAAGGTGAGAACTAAAGACACCATCAGCACATGAAGTCAGCAATGGCACAAGGTCCTCAATGACAGGTGACCACGCCATGTTCCAACACAAACTTTGTTCCTAAATCCATCCGACCTAGAGCAAACTCAGAATTTCACCACTGCCAGCTTCATAGTAGAGCAGATCCCTTCCTCATCTCCCCTCCCTCATCTTGCCTCCCTCACTCTGAAGCCCACAGTGCTCACCCTAAATGCACACGTTTCCTGAGCTTTCTCCACTTGAACGCTGACATTTTTACCCTGCTTATCAAGAGTTGTTTGTGTATTTCCTCTACCTGCTCACATTTGTCTTTATTTTTACCCCATACCCATTCTACCCTCTGAGGCCACAATTTCATCATAAGAAGTACTCTCAAATCTTGTTCTTTCTCTTCTTTCTTTTTATTGGTTTGCCCTAAACCTAAAGTCTTTAAATGTAAATATTAAAAGTTACTGTAGGCCAAATTTATTTGCCCTTTTCTGTTATAGATGATTATAATGAAGTCCAGAGAAATTAATTGTTCAGGTGTAATACATAGAATTACTACTAGAAGTATGTAAATTAAATATGCCCCTCACAATTGTTAATATTCTTAGGATAATGTTATATTTTATATTATTTTTATTAAGACATCATCATCAGAAATAAATCTGATGGTGGTATGATTAAATTAATTCATTTATCAAGAGGTTTTTTTCAGTCTTAATGATAAAATTAGATCAGTATTAGGAAGTCCACTTAACATGGAACTATGCTATAAGCCCCAAATGTTTATTTTTTTATTGACCATGTACTATGTGTCAATAATATTTTACCTAGTGAAAATTCATCTATAAATAAAGCATAAAATTTTATGCTTTATGTTTATGAATTTTGTATGCTGATGGAGGAAGATTAATTCTAATTTGATCCATGGGTAGTGCTGAAAATCCAAGTAGGGAAAGAAAAGTAGTGCAGGGGGTTGGATGTCCTTGTATGTGTGGCTGGATTAGAAAGGGGGTAAAATCAAGGCTCTAGAAATAAGAAAATATGCTGGAACTGAATCAAAGAAGCAGAGCCATGTTTTCATTTTTGCTAATCAAAGAGGATTACCCAGTATTATTGTAGCTATTAATCATGGTGGCAAACCGGTCTGACACTGGTACCAGGTCCTTGCCCAGGTACCACCCATAGGGAACCAGCCCACTCCAATCTTTCCCCATCCAGGCACCACTTGTAGGAACCTTGTCCTGCTAGTTTGTTCTCCTAATCAAACAAAGGAGGATGAAAGACAGAGTCAGTTTAGCACCCAGAGAGCCAGGAGGCTCTGGCCTCTAGTGGGCAGAGGAGCCAGGAGCATCTGGCTCATCTTGCCTTTATTCACTCAAATCCAGGTCCAAGCAATTAAAGTAGCACAAGCTTCATCTGCCTTCCACCACACATTAGTATGTGTTTAGGTAAACAACTTTTCCCCAGAACCTGCAACATGCCGTCATCCCACTCCTTTTCTCCTTTGTGCTCACAGCCTCAAGCTTCATCTGATCTCCCAAAATAGGTTGACTTCCTTGAATTAAGAAACACCTAATAGATTAGTAAAGCACATTCCTGGAATGACTGTGTCAGGAAAGTGACCTTGGGTACTATATATGCTCCCTTTCCCTTTTCTCTGTGGCACTGTTCCCCTGCTCTGTTTCCTGGCCACCAAGAACTAAGCAAGCATTTTTGCTCTGCCATGCCTTCCACCATGACATCTCTGCCTTTGAACCTGTAGACCATGGACAGGAGCTCCTGAAATCCTGAGCTAAAATAAACCTCTCCTTCTTTCAGATGTGTATGTTAGATATTTTGTCTCAGCAATTGGAAAGTAATTAATGCAGGAATTTGGTATCAGAAGAGGGGTTGTTACTGTGATTGTGGTTTAGAAGCCTTTGGAACTTGTTTTCAGGGTAAGTTTGGAAAACATTGGATAGGTGGGCAAAAGAAACCTTACAGTTCTGTAAACCATGTACTATGTCAGAATTGAGATCAGAATGCTAATAAGAACACGAATCCTAAAGCCAGGGTCAGGAAGTCATCTGGAAATAAGGACTCCTTGGCTGTGTGACTATAGGCCAAGTATGTTAAACACTGGCAGAAAATTTGTCTTCGTTTTACTCATGTCCTGAGATTTTGTGGAAGGCTGAGATTAAAGGTAGTGAATTAATTAATCTAGCAGAGAAAACTTCAAGACAGTCCCCACTCAGGCTGTGGCATGTGTACGTCCATCCTCAGATGGCTGTTTCTATCAATTGTCAGATCAGACTCTGAGTAGTACATGGATAACATGATGATTATCAAATATTATAAAAATTGATTGAGAAAGAAGCTGGCATATAACTTAATATTACCCAAGGTTATATGGTTTGTGAGAGTCGTGAGGAGTGTTCAGAAAAATACACACTTTCCTTTTACATAATGGTCTTGAGCAGAAATGGCGCTCATGTGGGACTGTTAGACAGCACTCTTCACTCCAACATTCTCAGCTTGGAAAGATGAGGAGAGAGAGAGACAGGCAGGCAGACAGACAGACAGACTAAGCAGGAGAAACCTATAACACATGCACAAAAATAAGGGTAAAATTGTGCTTGGAGAATAATTGTAGAAAGTAGGGCATATTGAAGTTTATCAAATGTTTCTTACAGATTAAGTAACATGAAGCCTCAGACATGACTATACAAGTCAGTGCGGTCAACAAAATGCTATTCATCCATAATGTCATGAAAGAAAAGGAGAGAGAGAGAGAGAGAGAGAGAGAGAGAGAGAGAGAGAGAGAGAGACGGAGAGAGAGAGAGAGAGAGAAAGATCCAAAATTGTGCTCTAAAAAACTAAAATTCACTGCTATTAATGACAGTGAATGAATTGCTGTATAATTCAGCACTATTTAGGCTTCCTTTTTCATAACTGATATAGTACATTCCCTACCATCCTAACAAATTTAAATATTTTATAAATTAGATCTTGTGCATCGATACTACAAAACTATGAAATCTCAAGCCAGCAGAGGCTTTAGACTTCAAAAAACCTGAAGAATGCCCTGGTGGGAAATATTAACACCCAGGGAAATGATCTTTAGTTTGTCCAGTGTGGTGGTTAATTGAGTAATTATCAACCTGAGTAAAAATGCCCAGCTGAATCCAGTAAGCATTGTTCTGGGTGTGGAAGCCCCACATTAAGGATGATTGTTGTTGGACTGGTACAAAAGCAGGATGAGCAGGAAGGATCTCTGCTCCTTTCCTGGGAGGAGCTTTGTAGCAACTGCTTTTCTTTGGAGGAGTTTTAGCTGTGTTTTTCTAAAGAGCGTTGGCTGTTTTCCTTCTTCAGGGGAGCTTCAATACTCCCCTTCAGGGAAGTCTTCATCTTGAATGACATCTCCTGGCTCCAGTGCAGCTCTCTCGGCCTTTTGGCACAGACTCCAGCTTCCAGCACTGGCCCTTGGGCTTTTCTGACACAGATCCTTCAGTAGCCCACCACCAATCCTTGGGCCTCTGACAGACACTTGTGTGGGACATTGGTGTGGCCTCCAAGCCTTTGATTGGATCCTTTGGGTCTCCAACACTCAGACATTTTGCACTCTTTTACATCTGACTCTAGTAAGCACTGACTAACTACCCAATTTCCAAATAAATTCTCCCCCTACTCAACCCCCGCAAAAAAATGCTACTGGAATGCAAAGTGTGATTAAAAACTACAGCAACTGTTCAAAGTTTTAAAAATTCACTATGTCAAAAGACACATCACCATTAATGCCCTCAAGATACTTCTATCACTTCAAACACTTACCATTCTTGCCACTTTCTGAAGCAGTCTGGAAGTGCTCTTTCTGAGTGTCATTAGCTGCACTGTCATGGCCACCGTGATGTCCTTAATTGAATCAAAACATTTATCTTCCATAGTTATCTTCACTTTGGGGAGAAGCCAGAAATCCCACAGTGTGAGCTCTGGTGAATAAGATGGACAAAGATACATGGTGATGTTTTTACAAGTCTGTCTTTCCGACAAAGACTTTTTTTTTTTTTTTTTTTTTTTTTTTTTGGTACTGGGGATTGAACTCATGACCACCTGCGTCTTTCCACTGTCTGGCACTTGGCAGCACCAGTCACTATATTTTTGATCATACTTCATAAAGATCCCCATTAAAGAGGGCTTCCAGAACTGCTTCAGAAAGTAAAGTTTAAAATATGTAAAATATTTTAAGAACTTCACTTAATTTGAACAAATATAGAGCCATCTAGAGCCACCAAAACAGTAAAATATGCATTTCATATACACAGGGCATTCATAAAAACAGGTGCTAAGGTAAATACAAACAAAGCCTTAAGAAATGCCAAGTAAACAATAACACACAACTATCATTTTTAACTATAATGTAAAAAAATTATCATTGGATAGCTTTAAAAGTGATGTATACATATGTATATGAAATTAGAAAATATATAACAAAATAGCCTGAGGACAAGGAAAAAATAATGTAGAAATTACAATATTCTTTAAACTGAATGTCAGGGAAGCACATCAAAATATGGGAAAAATGAGTTTATTAGCGTATTTACAACTAAAAAGTAAATATATTTTAAAATTAGAAAGATAAAATAACTATGTTAAGCACCACTCATAAATTTCTTTAAAGTGAAAGACAAAGAAAATAAAAATGAAGACCAGAAATCCTTTATTTTAATAAAGCTAATTAGCAAAACTAAATGGTAATTCTTTGAATAGAAAAATAAAACAGAAAATAGCCTGGAAATATTCCTTTTAAAAATCCAAAAGAAAAATCACTAACAATAAATTATAGATACAAGACATATCTTTAAAATAATAGAATATTATTAGAACAATATACCAAGATATTTTAAAATCAAGGTTAAAATCAGTAACTTGGCATCGCTGATGCCATCTTTTACCCTGTATTCAACTAATGCCCTGTATTTGAGCCAGAAGAGTGAAAAATTACTTAAGAGTACAATCCCATGAGAAAAGCAAAATAAGCTGGACCCACAAGAGAAAAACTAACCTGCTCAACAAAGAAACAGGATACAGGTGTCAACCAAAACTTAATGTAAGATTCTAGCTAAATTGTTTCCAACAGAATGTCTTTTTTGTGGTTTTCTGTTTTAAAAGCTCTGTAACTTTCCAGTTCAGCACCACTCGCCACTCATTCAGACTCTGAAACAGGGGTCTACAGGTGGTCACTGAGCTCAGCTAATAAAATTCCAAATTTATCAGTTAGGCTGCTTGGATTCCTATATTGTTTACAAACCCACTTCAAAATGGATACATTCTTAAGGAAATATAAGATGCCAAAATAAACCTAAGAAAACATATATCACTCAAACAAATGAACCACTATGAAAAAACTGGATATTTGCATCAAGGATGCTTGCTCCAAAAATGACCAAACATTGGTCCCACATGGTTTTGCTGCTGAGTGCTACCAGACTTTCAAGGACAGATAATCCCTTTGTCATGTAAGTCATTCCAGAACAATAGAAGGAGGAGGAAAGCTTTCTAACTCATTTTATAACGCTGACATAACCTTGAGTTCAAAAATAAATGAATACTTGAAGAAAGGAACATTACAAATATATTAATTTATGAGTATTTTCAACATACAAATATCCATAAATAATTCATTGTATACCTGCATCTAACAATTTATTTAAACTTATCTATCATGATCAAGTATAGTATATTCAACTCAAGAAAGTTCAAATCAGAAAATGTTTCAATGAAATTCACATTAATTTTGGTTAATAAACCAAAAGAAAAAAAATTGTAAGATCATCTCAATAAAAGAGGAAAACCTATCTTTTGTAGAGATCAATGCATGTTTGTGACTAAATTCTCAGAAAACTGAATGAAAAAAAACTTTTGTTGACTGAAGAAAGGCTATCTATTAAAAAAACTGCAGCTAACTATATTCTCCTTAGAAGCTGGAACAAAATAAGAATGATTTCTGCTATTGTTCAGCATAGTACTGAATGTTTTAACACTGTGAGAAAGAAAAGGTAGAGCGCTATGCTAACAGCAAGGGAAGGTGAAGCTCAGCATTATGTCCAGAGGCTATGATTATTTACAGAAAGAAAAAAATCAAGGAACTATTGGAATTAATAAAAGAATTCAACAAGGCAATAAACATATCATAACATTGTAGAAATCAAAAAAGCATAAAGTAAACTAATGAAGAGACCAGGACTGAGATAAGGGAAATATTGAGGCACTTTAACTACCAAAGAAAATCTGAATAAATAGGACATATTTAAGTTAGTTCAACACAAAATTTTTCCCTCCAGTATGACCAAAAATTCATTAGTGGGGGAGGTCTTTTTTTATTAATTACATTTACTGGTACATCTTAGTTATAAATAATGATCATATTCATCTTATGGGGAATTTGTACCTGTACACAATGTAACTTGATTTTTTCCCATCCCACTCCCTTCCCTTAAAACCCTCTTCCCCTCATTTACAAAAACTTTGTTTCCATTTTTTTCTTCTTTCCTCATGTTTTCTTTTCCCTTCCTTCCTTACCCTCTCACCACTCCGTAGTTCCCCCTTCCATTTGAACAAAATTATTTTAAAGACTGCACAAGTTTTAGAAGTCTACAAGCATTTTCATGTTCATATGGAGAAGTAAAACACACAAATAGCCATGACTCACTCTTTATCCTACTAAGTATTGAGCCAAACTATAAAATCACACCAATGAGAGAGAGAGAAAATGTGAGTCAAAGTCTTTTAAAAGGGACAAAAATAAAACTCAATAGAGCAAAATAAGTGGACTAGAAGCAATTCTATGAACTTTACTTTTATATAGGATATTAAAAAGTAATTTAACTTTTTCTTCATTATATTTCCCTAGAACATCTATAACATAACTTGGCTTTTTCTACAAATTTGTACTGTGGAAAAATCAGACTTCTGCTTCACAGTCAACTCAGTACACTGGTTGCATTCATTGAAATGAAAATTAGAGATGTTTAGCACCTACAATTTGAGTAACTGACAGGACACAGTAGAACCAAGGATGCTCAAATTTCAAAACAAGAGGTCTAGGCAAGGAACAACGCAGCATTTGCAAGAGAATTCAAACAGATACACAATGAGAACAAAAAGAGATGACTGACAGGCTGCTCCCTACATTAGTGAAGAAATCTTTAAAAATATTTGATTGACACAAAATAGTTTCTTCAACATTACAGGTAGTACTGAAGTTCACGTCAGAGATATTAATTCACCAATGTTATGTTTTATATGCTGTGTCAACTTGAGAAGTCTAGAAGCTGAACTAAGTGACTCAGCAGCTTATATCCTGGGTGCAGAGGACAAGCCATTACCATTCTAGGATATTGTTCATTGTGTCAATTTTAGAAGATCAGATGTTTAACTAAGTGATTCAGCAGGGGTCCGAGGTCCCTAATTGGTATCGGCCTCATCCTGTGCAAGAAGAGGGCACACAGATGGTGTGAGTGCTATATTCACCCCAGGGGAATAGCCTGAATACTATAAAAGGAAAACGAGGAGGGACTGAATGCTGGTTCTTCAGTGCAGCTTCAGTCTTCACCTTTAGGTTGGATATCATCTCCTAGCTTCTGGCACAGACCGTTCAGCTTCTCCCTGGGACTCTTCAGCCTTCGCCATAGACTTTTCAGTCTTTGTCATACACTCTTCAGCCTTCCATCATAGATTTTTCAGTGTTCCATCATAGACCCATTGGCCTCCTGATATGGACTTGCACAGGACACTGCAGTAAGCTTCAGACCTTGGGCTGGACCCTTCAACATCCAGTGTGCAGATGGCCTCTGCACACTCCCTCATTCAACTTTGTGGCTGACCATTCTAAGCCAAACTTTTAATTTCTTAGACACTTGTATATTTGTGTTATATCTGTTTCTCTAGGAAACCCTGACTGATACAACCACTCAGTAGTGTGGGATTTTTGATAAGAAATGTCCTGTGTTGAATGGGAAAGAATTCTAGCCAGAAATCCCTCAGACAAAGGATGTATATCAAGAACATATAAAGAATTGAAAAACATCAACCCCCCCAAATTCAAATACCCTCTCCAAAAATGGGCATCTGAGATGAACACACAGTTCTCAGATGAAGATATATAAATAAATACATGAAGAAATGTTCACCAGGGAATGAGACAAGATGGTGGACTGGTAGGTAGCAGGAGAGAGACCCTCTCTGAGAGAGACAGCTCAAATGCCAGAATAAAACACCCTGGAGAGTCCCAAACAGAGAGAGATGGACTCTCACAACCCACAAAGAAACTAAAGTGCAAAAAACCACTCGAATATGAGGTCCTGGGGTCCTGGGCCCTCCTCGAGCTGCCACAATTCCTGCCCGACCTGAACAAGCGATCTGCGCCAAAGTGACTGGCTTGAGCCGCCGGAGCGCGGAGCTGAACAGCCCTGCATGCAGCTTGCCCGGACCGGCCCTGCACAAGACCCACCCAGAGGCACTGTGAATTCCCACCGCAGCCACACTGGAGTCGGAGGTAGGGGAGCCCAGCAGTTCTCGGGGACATGGTGAGTGATGGGAATAAGACCCTCCCACGGGAAAGGGGAAACCAACTGGAAGACATGTTGGATTTGGGAAGGACAGCCCTAACTCCATAAGGAAGTGGCTTCAGCTGGTTGCTCTCCTCGCCGAGTGGATTGGTGGAATCTGCTTGGACTAGGCCACGCCCCTGGTGGGGACCCAGTGAGTCACTGCAATATTACTTCCATGAGATCAGTGCACACTGACACAGTGAAGCCCTGCAAAGGTTCACTGGCCCAGAAGGGAGGAGCTAGCGCACACTGCCTGTGGGTGAACTCTAATCTCTGAAAACCTTCTGAAGAGGGATAAAGCTCCTAGCCTGCACCCTCTAGAGGAAACCTAACCAACAAGAAAAGGGGCTGGGAATTACACTGTACACTTGTATGGAAGGAACCAAAAACATGACAAAAGGGAGAAATAAGAAAACACTCCCAGCCCCCAACCCTGAGAACATTGATCTAGGAGAGGTAAATACAAAAGAGATTGAGGGCAGCAAAAATGCAACATCAAACACCGTGTTAGTGGACATAAAGAGATATCTTCAGGACCTCGTAAGCAGGACCAAAACTGAAATATTAATTCAAATTAAACAAGAGATAAGTAGATTAATAAAAGAAGGGCTGGGCACCTCTCAAGAAGGCACAGACAGAAGAATGGAGGAACACAAATGGAGAGAAAAATTTAATGAAGAAGAAAAAAACCTAGAATTCATGAAGCATATTCAAAGAGATTATCAGGAAACTAAAGACTCCATAGAAAGCTGGCAAAACTACTTGAAAGAAACCAAAGATAGACTATCAAAAATTGAACACAGGCTTGCAATGTGGGGTCATGAAAGGGAAGATCTCTTAAAAATAACAAGGGAACATGCAGTAACTATGCAAAGACTAGAAGACAACAAGAGGATCTATAACTTAAGAATAAAGTATGTGAATGAAGAAGCAGGAATCAAATCAGAGGAATTACAAAGGCTATTCACAGAAATTATTAAGGAAAATTTCCCAAGCATAGAAAAGAGAAATGATATGCAGAGGTATGAAGCATACAGAACTCCAGCCACCTGCAACCCAAACAGAGCTACACCAGGCACATAATAATCAAGATCCCAGAAATTCAATATAAGAACAGAATATTAAAAGCCATCACAGAAAAGAAACATCACCTATAAAGGAAAACCCATCAAAATCACGGCAGACTTCTCAACACAGACCATCAGGTCAAGAAGAGCTTGGAATAAAGTAATTCAAGTGCTGAAGGAGAACAACCTCCAGCCCAGATTGATGTATCCTGCAAAACTCTCTCTAGAAATTAATGGAGAAAAAAGATGCTTCCATGACAAAGAGGAACTAGGAGAATTTGTGACCACCAGTCCAACCCTACAAAAAATACTGAAGGACATTCTAGGGAGAGAGAACAAGAATACAAGCATTTCAGGAACAGTGGCAGAGAGGCCTCAGTGAACGA